>JAIUZE010003942.1:0-62897 GCA_022085475.1 Heliosperma pusillum
ATATGTTGATTTTTATGTCTATGTCTATGTGATAAAGACTCTGTTTCTAGCCGGTTTGATCCAACGGGTTTGGTCAAACTAAGATATAGTCAGCCCCGATTTGACTGATGACCCGTCGCGGGACTCGGGTCGGGGATTTGTCTTCAAGTAAAGTTGTATTTAATTATTGAATTAGCCTTAGTAGATATGAGGCGATATGTTATGTGTTTATTACTTATGCAATTAGTCACATGATAGGATGTTTCCCTGTGACTGTTTTATTATATGGTTGGTGTCGTGTTGACTAAGTACCCATAGAGAATTATGAGTATATGGCGTCTTGACCATACTAATTCTAAATGAGTAGCTTGGACCATGACATTGATAGGCCCGTACTATCTTTCACGAGCATATGGAGTTCACAGCTTGATAGCTTTTGTGTCACGGCCTGGGGGGCTTATCTCCAAGTCGGGGCATGGCTGCCTGATCCGTTTTGGGACTGGAGCCAGCTTAAGTACTAGCCATCTCTGCTTAGGGGGTCGCCTAGTAGAGTTTCTCATAGACGGTTATGTCATGGGACGGGGAATGGAATAGCTGTTGTCGCTAGGTCTGATCAGTCTAGGACTAGGATGTTTTCCTACCTTGTGGTATAGCCTCGAGTTACAGAAGTCGACTATTGACTGGGCTAAGAACTTATGCCTGTTTGTAGAAGTATTGGTCTTTCATGTTTGTATGATTCTATGAGTTCTAGAAGGTGAGATGCAAGCCGGCTAAGATTGATAGAGTTTGGATTACCGATTGTTAACTGATTCACATGATTACGTGTTGATTAGGGTTTGAGTGTATCATGGCCATGTTACAGGGTAACCTCTGAGCTAGCATACCAGCTTCCCTACCTCGGTTATATTTATTATCGGTTTCACATGATAGCTTTCATATGCTAGGTTATATGTTAGTTATTTGTTTCATAACATGAAAAGCATATCATATATGTTTAAGTTTTGTATTTTCCATATACATTGCTTTTATGTTATTCATGTTTCATTAAACTCGACATTTCGTGGCTGGGAGAACTCGGAGTTACTCCCCACTGACTGTGGCTTCCGTGTTTATATTTAATGCGGTCGAACAGGTGGTGTTGCATATTTGGGGTACATGGACGAGCTAGCGAGCGAAGTATTTACCTTGGACCTATATTCGGTTCTTAGATTGTATATATTTATACACTCTTTTATTTCTGTATTTATACGGGAGATATGTCTCCCGTTTCAGATACTTTTTATTGTATAATATTATTTCCGCGTTTTGTAATGACCCTTTTTATTTATGACACCTTCGTTATGTATTTAAATAATTTTTTTTCTTTCCGCAAATTTGAGGGTGTCACACACTGCGACTCTTGCAAGGGGCGCAACACTCGCTACGTCATTTCCCAAGCAGTTTCCTACTTTGAAAAGAAGATTTCCGCGTTTCTTTTTTGGAATTGCGGTAAATTTCGAATTCTTGCTAAATAAAATACGGATATATTTTACCAAGAGAGGATAAGTTTTGAAATATTAAAATATCCGGAATATTCTCGAGCGTGCAGACTAGGTTTTAAAAGACGGTTTATAGAAAATGAGGTAGTTTTTGACCCGGACTCCAAATGAACTCTAATGACTGTCAAAACAACCGTATCAGCGCGTAGATGATGACCAAGGGGTAGACACAAGTGTTTCAGCTATCACTTGACTATAAAATTACTTATTGTCTTACATCGTTATGCGTACCAAACATGCGACCCAATCATCACTGGGTGGTTGACGGAAGGTTTAGAAACGAGGTATCTCCTTTTCTTCATCTCCTTTTCTTCTCTTTTTCATTTCATTTTTTGTTCTATTCTTTTTCATTTAAATTTTTTTCGTTTATTTCAAAACTACAATGGGTATCAATAATCATGTCAACTTCACATCATCAATAAAATAAATATTAAGAATAACCCATGCCAAGAGCATCCTAAGCTCACCACGATGGTTACTAGCTATACAAGGTAGGCAATATGTTATGTAACTAGAAACAAAAATGAAGTAGCATATAGTGAAAAAAAAAGGCCCAATAATGAGTTATGAACGTTAGAAAAATAGCATTTAGGCTTCATGTGAAACTATCATAGCTTGTCTAAGAATAAGGAACACATGTCATTATTCTTGTGCCTATAGATGTAACACACACTAAGAGGAGAATCTACTCACACCTCGATGGTAGCGGGTATAGATGTACCCGCCACTCGCGGCTCTCCTTACAATTTGAGTAGCTTGCCAATGTCAAGATAAAGTCTACTATGTCCATATTCCAACCCTCACCCACTATCTCAATACATACCCAAGCATGCAAAAACCGTCAAATGATTGAATCATTAGCATCAAAGTTACAATGTGAAAAATGCAAGAGTGGAAAATTATGCAGAAGACACATATGTTGACACAACGAAGAACTAATTTTAAAATTTTTAATTGTTCAACTTTTTTGTCTTTCAAATTACATAAAAAAGAATAACGACTAGACTCATTTAATCCATTCCCCAAGCACAAGAAATACAAATAAGGAAAAATAAAACCAACAAGAGGAAATTGAATGACACATGCAAAATTAAAGAAAGGGAAAGAAACCATACAACCGCATAGAAGCTCTCCCAAGCAAGCTTGAGAATGGGGTAGTCCATTCCATGCACCATGGTTACCTGCAAAGTATAAGCTACCACAATTCTAAAAATACTAATTGTTTTATTGTTTAGTTTATTACATCAAAACCAAATTGAATTGTCCAAAAACAAACATAAATAAACCGTCTCATAAACATAAATAAACATGGGTTGCGTCGTAAGAAGCGCAAGTTAAAGTCCTGCTAGACTTTGGTTCTTCATAGTTCATTTCATCATTTGTTTTCTAAAACGCATGTCAAAGATCTTAGAATTTTATCATAAACCTGCGCATGAACAATACAAAGACATATGTAAGCGATTGATAGAATAAAAGCATGAAATATCAAAGGTAAGAAATGAAATATCTTATCACGATGAGCATAGTAGTCGCCATAGAGGACCATTGAACTATTTCAATCGTCAGCAAGAGATGGAGCAATAAGGTTAAGATCATGAAACAAACAATTAGTTTCTAGAAAAACATGATAAATGGTTTCAAATTGGGGCAGGAAGAATCAAAGAGGTGAGACTCGTCAAAAATGATGGGGGGGGGGGGTTCATACAATTTGACCTCCAAATTAAAATCACTAAGCCCTTCATAAACCTCAAATAGATCAATAATGTCCTCGACGAAAGAATTTTAAAAAGACTTGAAGGACTCGGCCAAAACCTCATTTGAAAGATCAACCTCATCATAATCCTAAGAAGGCTTAACAACATCGTCCATCGCAAGTGTTACATCTACAACGAGATTATTGTCATCAACATGAGTCTCTAATTGGTTAATTAGAGTGACATTAGGCGAACTTTCAAAAGTAAAAGTCGTACCATTATCATCGTTATCCAGTGATTCACACGCATTATGAGAACTAGACTCACTTTGGGTGGGGGCAAGGGGGGTGGAAGAGCGTACGGATAGATAATTGGCTCACTTAGTCCTACTTGCTAGTTGCTACTGAAGATATTTTTGCGAGCCAAATTACGCTAGAACTAGACTCTCATTGAGTTTCTCTTGGACGCTTTAAACAAACTGTTGGCGAGCCAAATTACGCAACGTTCCTTCCCGCACTTATGGTATAGACTTCCATTACTCATGAATACATCCAAATTAAGCATCTTAAAATTCATACCGCGAAGCACGTCATGACCCATGTAAATCTCATCAAGGATGTGTCAAGAGAAATAAGATGATTACTAAGATTGAACATAACAACTAAAAAGGCAAAACAAAACAGTGCTCCCCAGCAACGATGCCAAAATTTGACAGGCTTATCGCGTAGCTAATCAAAGATAAATTACCCTAGGCTATGCTAACTACAAATGAATATATTTAGGGAAGAAGCGGACGATCACAAGGAACCGAGAGATGCTATATAACTTGTCATGGGTCGAATTCAATTAAGGTCGGTTCAATTTGTTTGAATTTGTTTGGTAAATAAAAGCAATA
Source organism: Heliosperma pusillum (assembly GCA_022085475.1). NCBI lineage: Eukaryota > Viridiplantae > Streptophyta > Magnoliopsida > Caryophyllales > Caryophyllaceae > Heliosperma > Heliosperma pusillum. The sequence continues at coordinate 4,107 of JAIUZE010003942.1, forward strand.
ATAGAATAATATAAATAACAATAATAAGAAAACATATATGGGATAGGTTCATCAAGTTTGTGAAGAAAGGTAATTGTAACACTCCGCCATACCCAGATCCTTTAAACAAGATCTTCCAAGTATGGGGAGGTGTCACACCCAGGTTTTTCGAGGGTAGGATGTATCAAAACGAGTCTCAAACCAAATTTAGTATAACATAAAGTGAAAGTCAAAATAAGGTTTACAAATCTCCAAAAGATCTCAAAGCCTACAAAACAGAACAAACCTCAAGTCCAGACTCAAAACTAAGAACAAGAACGAGTGAAGTCTCTAACCCCGTCCAAGCTTGTGCATCCAATCAACATGCATCCAAATATAGCAATCGTCATCATCACCTGATCAAGTCTATTTGCCATACGCCAGAAATATCGTTTGAGTAACGGTAGATAAAATAACAACGGTCAGTTTACATGTACATAACTAATCATATGACAGCACAATACAATCATCACATTTATTTGGTGCCATCAAGTAGCGCACCACAGTGCCATCAAGAAGCATACCGTGCCAAATATTGTGGTGCCATAAACAAGCACACCGCCATGTCCATGGGACGTCGTAGACACCATGGCCCTACCGAAGTAGTTCACCCAAGACTTGGTCATAACCATTTACACTATATCGTCCATGGCGGGAATCATAAGGAGCGACCCACAGAGTTTATGTAGCCGGTTTCCGTAACCGATCCATATAATAATCACCTCCCATACACCAATATATCACAATCACAATCAATCACCCAAATTCCAATCAACATGTCACAATCATATCATGATTCTCATCAATTAATCACATACACATATTGCGAGTAGGATTACCCTACTTTTTAGCAACGCAACTGAACAAGTAAATTCGAAGAAATGAAGGCTAGAAGTCCTCCACTACAAACCTATCATCTACAATAACACAATAATAACAAAAACTACTAATTAGTACTAATTCTTACTACTTAAAACTTACTTCAACTAATTTTTACCCAATAAAAATAAAAGTAAACTTATTTACAAAGCTTCCCGACACCCTATATAAATTAAACTACTTACTCATGATTTTATTTAGACTAACAAATATGTATTTTTCTAACATAATGATGACAAGAGAAATGCTAACATAAAAGTGAAAGGGAAATGTTAGGAACAAAAGTACTAGGTTAAAATCGATAGAAAATCGAATTACAATAACAAACTACTCAAATAATGATGAAATTGAGGATTAAGGGTTACCTAAGTAACAGGAAGAAGAACAAGAACAAATAGACCTTAAGGACTTAGAATGGAAAACTTCAAATAATACCCAAGTGTAGATTACAAATACTAATGAAAAATAAATTAATAAAACTGAAATGTTAAACAAAACTAGAAATATAAGATTGTAGTTCGTTGATATGCTTTTTGATGATTTTTACAAGGCAAAGGACTCCTGTATTGATACTCGATGATCGTGGCTTCAGCAGCCGTCCGCAATAATGAGCCATAATGTCGATTTAAGAGGGGCAGAGGAGGCGTCTAAACGCGTGATCTAGATCGCGGATAGCCAACCCTAATCGGGACGTAGTTTCTCAAATTTCCTATTTTTTTTCTTGCTTTCCTTGGGATATCACGCAACCACGATAGGGAACGTACCTAAATGTTTTTTTAGCATAAATTTCCCAAGTCAATACAAAGGTGTTGACACTGGGATATTGGTCAATGCTAGGTGTTGCATGCTTCTCCTCTAAACTTCATTTTGACTATACTTTCTTCCTTGGAACTAAATTTGATGTCATTCCTTCCTCCTTGGGTGATGTTAAATTACCAAAACGCCCCTAGCTTGGCCTAGGCCCGCCCAAATAGCTTCGTTCTTTATAGTTGATGCCAAAATGATAGGAAAAAAAGTTGCAAAATCGCTTCTTTTCCTAAAAATCGCAAGAGTAATGCAAACACATTTGTAAGCGATTGATAGAATAAAAGCATGAAATATCAAAGGTAAGAAATGAAATATCTTTTCAAGATGATCATTGAAGACTCCATAGAGGACCATTGAACTATTCCACTCGTCGGCAAGAGATAGAGCAATAAGCTTAAGATCATGAAACAAACAATTAGTTTCAAAAATAACATGATCAATGGTCTCAAATTGGGTGCAGAAGAATAAAAGAGGTGGGACTCGGCAAAAATAGGAGGGGGGTTCATCCTATTTAACCTCCAAAGTAAGATCACTATGCCCTCCATCAACCTCAAATAGATCAATAATGTCTTTCACAAAAGGATTTTCAAAAGAGTTTAAGGACTCGGCCAAAACCTCATTTGCAGGCTCAACCTCATCATAATCAAAAGAAGGCTTAACAACATCATCCATAGCAAGTGTCTGATCTACAACAAGATTAATGTCATCACATGAGTCTTTAAATGGTCAAGTGGAATAACACTAAGGAGACTTTCAAATGAAAAAGTTGTACCATCGTCATTGCCATCCAATAATTCATACACATTAGGTTTAGTAGACTCACATTGGGGGTTGGGAGTCCTGAGGGGATATAATTGTTGGAGTAAGTGTCCTCAACAATAGTGTGATCATATAATTAAATCTCAATAATAAGAATACAAAGGGATGATGAATATTATAGTCAACTGGTCAACATAAATCGGTAACGATTGGCTCAATTGAGTTTGACGTTACTGTCGTATGACGGTGGTGATCAGTTGATCCCTTGAGGTCACACCTAAAGGACAATCCTCTAATCATACACATTAATTAATTGTATAGCGATACAGATTAATTAATCCCTTAAATGGAACTGAGTTTATATTGTAAGTGAGAATTATATCTTATTATAATATGATTAAATAAGATTCATTTTAGTAATTTAATTGTTATATTACTAAGAATGCATTATGTTTATGAAACATTTGAGATAAGCTAAATTGGTTGATTATAACTACAAATTGTTGTAGATTATATTAACCAAATATGAGATGACCCATTTTATGTACATGTAATTATAAAATATGACTTAAAATGTTAAGTCTAATTTATTTGTTATGAAATTGCATTTAAATTAATTAAATGCACTTTTATAAGCAAGATTACATGTCACATGTCACATAATGACAAAATCACAAAAAATAAAATGGACTCCATATTAAGTAGCAAAACCGGTTTATATGGGTAGTAGGGTACATGTTTAGGCTTTAATAGATGTTTTCTCCTTATTTAGTTAACACTTGATCTTATATGTGTTGTATGCAACTTATCTCTCAACCTCTCTACTTCTCACTCTAAAAGAAAAGCTTAAGAAGCTCCAAACTACTTTGGTTCATCAATCACTAATAAAATTTACTAACAATAGTAATAGTGTTTATTAGTTATATTGTTAAGGGTTACTACATCATATACTAGTGTAGTATTTTGTAGGATATTAAAGGGCTTGTCTTGGTGCAACTAATTGTAGTGTTTTTATTCTAAGAACTAGAAAATCATCTTTATATTTTGAGCTCAAGAACAAAGTAGAAAGGAGTCCTATTTTGTGACCAAAATCCTTTTAAATCAATGTAAGAATAATATTTCTTCTCATCTTTGTTTTAATGTTATGCATGCATAAGATCTAAATATTTTAAGGCTAAACTATTAGTAAAATGATATTAGAAATGTCTAATATTGAGTTTAAGAAACTTTCAAGCGGTATGAAGAGCTTTGGTTGTTGCATGCATAATCGATTTATAGTTTTTTCGGGTTAATGTAACTTAAAGAAAACTAGTAATTTGTGTTTTATAAGATAAAATCACAAAGTTAATTGCATGTCAATATATTCTGATCCTAATATGATTTTAGGTCATTTTGATGATTTATGTAATTTTATATTGCTCAAATATGATTTTTAGTGTTACATTATAATGAGTAAAATGATGTTTAAAATGCTAAAAATAGTTAGACTTATCTTCTGACCTTGAAATTTTACACAATATCACACATGCAATTTACTTACTGTATGTAAAATTTCGTGTGAAGTGGAATTATTTCGTATGATTTATGATTTTTATATGATAAAATGGAATAAATAAAGGTTAAATGGTTAAAAATACTTCCGCTTTGAATATGACCATGAAATTTTAGTATGTTCTCAAATGCATGTTTTATTTGTATACTAACAAAATTTGAAACTAATGTGATTTGTCTAGCATGATTTATGATTTTTTAATGTAAAAATGCCATAAATAGTGACTTATTAAGAAAATATAGCTAAAATAAATTTCATGTCAAGAGAAATTTTTTCCTGATTTTATAAATTTCCCAAATTTCAGATCTAAAGTGAAAATTTAATATGATTAATTTTTGCATGCTTTATGTATTTTTTTTTATAAAACCGATAAAGCGCACACGATTTTTCTCAAAACGATTCGAATTTTTTAACCATGATTTTTGACATTATTAGTGTCATGGAATTGTTCCAGAATGTAAAAAAAATTAAATTTCTAATTTTGAAATTATTGTTAATAAATTTGGATTTATTTGATTAAAATATGATTTTAAAATCTAATTATGAGCAATTAAATAACAACAAGTTGAATTATTGTCAAAAATTGAGTGATGACTAATTTTTGAGTCCTAAATCAGTTGGGATAATTAACTTAGATTTAAATATGATTTAAGTGTTGTTTGGTGATTTTAAATTATTATTATCACGCATTTCCGTAAAACCGGGTTATATACGATATAAACCGTAATATAGGGCGATTTAGCATTTAAAATGAGCAAGTTTTATACATATTATTATACTGCATATTTATTATGAATGTCATATTTTGGTTTATATAATTTGGAATTATGTAATTTATTCCTTGTATGGCTTTAGTTTTTATCGATATTACCCGAAATGTAAGGGAATATTGATTCGGTTGTAATTTAATGTGATCTCGTATCACTTTTATTGTATTATTTTATTTTACAAATGTATAATAGGAAATTTGTAATTTTATTATATAAATTGTAATTATTTGTAATACCGGAGTTTCCCAAAGATGGTGCCATTCGGAAAGGAGTTCCGAGAGAGAGAGGGTGACCTTGAGAGGCGTATTTATGAAATTCTAGGGAACAAAGGAGTTGGTTACCGAATTTGTAATAGATTATATGATTTTCTATTCTAGGAAAGGCCATACTAGGAGTTTTACTTTTATGCTTCCATTTTTTATTTAATATGTTTTGCATGCATTGCCAAATCGCCATAACATGACATGCATATTTTATCGAGTATTCGACCGTGTCAATTACAATTTTCGATAATTCATCAATTTAGTTCACTTAAACGAGATAGATAACAAATTGACATGACCTCTCATAATAATTAATTGAGACCAAGCCTTACCAAATTATAGAACCCATAAATCCCAATTTCGCAAGGAAGTAGGCTCGGCTCACCGGGGTGCTAAACTTGTTACGTTGGGTAAGTGGGGCAATAAAGATTATTATTTCGAAATTTGGATTGAGCTCAACGAAAGTATTCGCGACCGTAGCCGGTTGTGTTCCGGGCTTAAGATAAATATCAAAGTAATATTATCGACCGAGAGTTCTAATGTAGAATCGATTAAAGAGTTAATCCACCAAATTATGTTAATGAGGGATGAATCGGCTCACCGTGCCCAAGTTGATATAAATTTGGATCTCGGAATCATTTAAAATAGTTGGGAAAAGGTCACTATTTAAATGTTAAAACTTGTTTAAAATGTTTACAAGTATTTAAAAATGATAAATGTTGACATTTCCTTTATGTCTAAAATTTGTAGTTAATATTGTTTATTCGCAATGGCAAATGCTAATTCATCCACCACCACCAATGTACTACCAATGCTCCAACACTCACTAACGTTTCATGGCTTCAATCCTTCATGGATCGATGCAAGTTAGAAAAGAATGGCGCTTATTTTGCCGATTGGGATACGCAACTTCGCTTGGCCGCGGAGGGTGACGACAACTTCCGTTACCTTACCATGGCCTCTCCCAACGCACCTAATGAAAGGTCAACCGCCGCCTCAAGGCGAGCCTATGAGGCTTACCAAAAGGAAGTCGCTGCGATCAAAAATGTTTTGATCATCTCTATGGAGGCCCATCTCCAAAGAAGTGCTATAAAGATGAGCACGGCCTATGAGATCTATGCCAAGCTTGTGACCATGTTTTCACAAGCTCCTAGAATCATTTAATATGAGACGGCTTCCGCGTTTTTCGACATGAACCTATAAGAGGGCCAAAAGGTTAGCCCTCATGTACTCAAATTGATTGAGTATGTCGAGACACTTAAAGTGCAAGGGGTTGACATTCCCAAACAACTCGTTATTAACCGCGTACTACACTCCTTGGGTAAAATCAAGGCATATGTGCAGTTTAGGGTAAACTACAATATGCAAAATATGCAAACCTCTCTTCATTAATTGCACAAAATGCTTGTGCAAGCGGACAGAGACATGGGGCTAAATGTTAGCACCACCAAGGATGTACTTCACATCAATAACAAGAGCAAGGGGAAGTTCAAAACGGGTGCAAGCAAGGGAAAAAAGCCCGCCACCTACAAAGGCAAAGGAAAAGCTATTGAGAATAGCTCACCCAAGCCTAAGAAAGGTGCCTCAACCGAGGACAAGTGCCATTATTGTAATGGCATAGGGCATTGGAAAAGGAATTGACCCAAGTATCTAGGAGATATCAAAGCCGGAAAAATTGTTTCTGTTGGTAAATTTTCATCCATATCTTTTATTTTATGATCTCAACTTTGGTATATAGATACAAGTTGTGATTCTTACCCTTTTTAATTTTAATTAGAGCATCCTAGCAAGGATAAAGGCAAGGAAAAGCAAGCCTAAGAAGGCTCTTCAAGGGAAGCTAAGGTAGCTACCCACGATTGAAGACCTATGGAAGCTTGGTCTCATTATGAATTGTCTAAATTTTGGGATATATTTTGAGACATTGTTTTTAGAACTTTTATAATTTCCTTGTCTGGCATGGAAATTTGTTTAATTCCTTTTATTGACATTGGTTGTAATTGGATTTAGTGACTTGGTTTTCAATCCAAGTCACTTGGTTTGTTGAAATGTTTTGTTCTAAAAACTTGTCATTATACACCACTTGCACTAATAATATAAATTGTATCGACTCAAATTAATCATATTTGTATTATGATTGGATCATTATAATAAGTTCAAGAGCTAAGAATTCGATTCTCACTTTGAAAGATCAATTATTAAGTCATAATTGAGTTATTGAACTCAAAGTATGGAATCATCAAAGGCAAAAATGATGAATTTGCGATTCCTTCACATGACAAAGGAAAGAGAGTTGAAGTTATAATTGATGATACTATAAATTTCTCTCAAAACAAGAGATTGAGTACCAAAGTTATAACTGATGAAGCTATAACCTTGAATTCAAATCAGAGTAGTCAATCTAGAGTTGTACATGTTTCACTTATAACTTCAGGATTGAACTCAAGGGGAACAATTCTTAATTCTGAAACAATTGAAGCTTCTAACTCAAACTCAAATGAAGAAGTGCATAAGGCTTCTAGGAAGTGAAATATAAAGACTCTCATCCAATGGATTCAGTCATTGGTAGCTTAAGAAAGGGTGTGCAAACACGAAGATCTGGTAACAACTTTTACTCCTTTTATTCCTTCCTCTCTACCATTGAACCAAAGAACATCAAGGAAGCCCTCACTGAACCAGATTGGATCGTTGCAATGCAATAAGAATTGTAACAATTTGAGACGAGCAAAGTTTACCACTTAGTTCCAAAACCAAAGGAACTATCAGTCCTGGTACTAGATGGGTGTTCAGAAACAAGCTAGATGATACGGAAGTTATTGTGCAAAACAAAGCGAAATTGGTTGGTCAAGGATACAATTAACAAGAAGGGATTAATTACGACGAAACCTTCGCTCATGTAGCTCGACTTGAAGCTATTAGATTGTTAAGAGCATTTGCACCCCTCAAAGGTTTTTAATTATTTCAAATGGATGTTAACACCGGATTCTTGGATAACAAGTTTCAAAACCATGTCTTTAAACTAGATAAAAGTTATATGGTTTGAAACATGCACCAAGAGCTTGGTACGATAGATTTTCAAAATATTCACTTCAAAGCGATTTTAAAAGAGGATCTGTCGATAAAACCCTATTCGTGAAATCCAAGGGGTCAGATGTTAGTTATACAAATTTACTTAGATGATATTATTTTCGGTTCAACTAATAATAAACTCTGTCACTATTTTTAAGAGTTAATGACCTTAGAATTTGAGATGAGCATGATGGGATAACTTAAATTCCTCCTTGGACTACAAATCCAACAAACCAAAGAAGGCATCATGATACACCAACAAAAATACAGCAGAGTTAATCAGAAAGTTTTGTATGGAAAATTCGCATCCTATGCCACTCCTATGGTCACGGATAAGAAATTAACTAAAGATGAAGATGGTAAGTCTGTCGATGAGATAAATTATCGAGGTATGATTGACTATCTTCTCTATTTAACTGCAATTCGACCAAATATTATGTTTAGTGTATGTATTTGTGCTCGATTTCAATCGTGCCCTAAAGAATCACATATGGTGGCAGTTAAGAGGATTTTGAGGTTTGATTGTAATTTTGACCTCATATGGTATTCAGATGCAGATTCTGCAAGTTGTTCACTTCATAAAAAAAGTACACATGGCATAGCAACATTTGTTGAACCATGCATCATTTTGTGGGGGTCAAGGAAACAAAATTCAGCTTCCCTATCTACTACGGAAGCTGAATATGTTGCTGCAGCCTTGGTATATTCTTAATTATTTTGGCTTAAGCAACAGTTGTCTAATTATGATGTGAATATTGGGTGTATACCTATCTTATACGATAATACGAATGCTATTATTATTTCAAACAATCTCGCGCCACACTCGCGCACTAAACACATAGAAATTAGACACCATATGCTTGGAGACCATGTAGAAAAGGGGAACATAAGACTTAAATTTTGTAGTACGGAAAAATAATGGACTGACATTCTGATAAAAGCATTGGCTAGAGAAAGTTTTGAGGCTTTGTGGCTTTGTGGCTGGAAATTGATTTAATCGGTAGCAATTAAAATTCACCATAAATGTTTCTTGCTCTTGTGACTGACTAGATTAAGAAAGTACTGTATGACTTTGTCCGTATATTCCGCTGGTACATATAATCTATGAAATGCTTTGTACTATATTGTGAGATTGATAGATATGTTAATTGCTTTGCGTAAATTAATTACATTATTATGTCATAACCATTTATTTACCAACAATTTTACCATACTCACAATATTATCTCTATTTGATCATTCGTATTCTAATTAAAACCCAATCACCATCACAAACAAACCCAATCCCTGCGATATTCACCTTCTTTTACCCCAAAATCTGTCAAGAAATCATCATGTTAGTCTTCCTATCCGCCATCCATAGAGACAGTCAAGAGAAGCTTTGGAAAAGAGAAGATACTCAAAGGTGTGGTTGGTACTGATAGATACGGTATCTAATTCGTATGTGCGATAAGTTACTTAAGCTTATGCTTCTTAACGTTAGTGAACCGAATCTAATTTTACGGAGAAGAATACTTAGGATAAGTGTTGTCGGTGCTCGAGTACATCGAATTGGAGTGTTTTGGGTAGTCTTGAATCAAAGATAGTTCGATGGATATGCCATGTTGATGCTAAGATGTTTTATAGGAAAAAAAAATGTGAGAGTGTTAGCTGTTGTATGTTGTGAGTTACATGCACTGGGGTTTATATTAACGAGTGTTACGAAAGTGTTCTTGATTGAATTTCTGTTTCATCGGAATTAATTGGGTCATATTTCTAGTTATGATGGAGGACTTGAGTGTGGATGGTGGACTAATAGACCATATGAATGCCCTCAGCCTACTCATATTCACATCTCAGCTTGATAGTTACTTAGCCTATAATCTTTGAACGTCTTAAGTCGTATCTTTCCCTATTTTACTTTCGTTATGACTTGATTATGTTGTTAAATTTTGCTTAGTAGTTACCATAGACAATTTCATGGTTTTATTTTGAGAACTTTATTTCATTATGTGATGTATGCTTTTGGCTTTATTATATTGGCTTTGGTTTATGTTATTCTAATAACTCTATATTTTTTACGTCTTTTCAACGATGTCAAGAGGGGGAAGAAATGACCTTGATTTGAGTCTATTGCTTAAGATTTCTCCTTGTCAAGACCCTTTGTCTCTTAAGGTCCTTAGGTGCTTATACTTTAGTTTTAGATGTCTTGATCTTCCGTTCTACCGAACTCTGCTCTTTATAGTATTATGTTGAGGGGGAACTTACCTTACTCACAAATCATTAGATTAGAGGCTTGTCATCATCAAAAAGGGCAGTTAGTTGAGCCATATATTATATGATTACGTTTAGATAATGACATGTGTAATACTCCGTATTTATGTGTGTTGGCACTCGGTCGAGTAAGACATACTCGACCGAGTGGATTGTGTACTCGTTCGAGTAGAGTCTACTCGACACTGTAGGTTGTTCTGTCGTCTAAATTAGCATTCTGTTTTTGTGTACTCAGCCGAGTAATTGGTACTCGACCAAGTAAGTTTTACTCGAGCGAGTACATGTTGTACTCGATTGAGTACAACGGGTTTCGAGGGCTTTTTAGGACGGTTGATTAAGGATTAATAAGAGGGTATAGGTTTCATAATTATCATTACGTTTCACAGAAAAACCTATTTTCTATCTCAAAAACTCTCTACAACTCCTCAAGAACATCCTTAATCTTTCCGTGCCGGATCCTATCCATCGTTACTTTGCTAACTGCATTGGTATGTATCTTTAATTTGTGATTTGTATGTATTGTTATAAACCCTAATTGATTTGGGGTAAACAGAAATAAGGGTTAGTATTAATTATGTTAATTGCATATTAAAGAGAAGAAATTCATAAAAGAGGACTGTTGATAGATTGATTGTGATTTGCTGCGGATTTGCGAAAAGGTAGGGTTTCCTACTCAGTATTTGCATTGCTAATTGATGGCATGAGATTGTTGATTATTATTTGTGATTATTGATATGTGATTGATGATGATGGTCACTATTGTGACACTGATGGAGATTGGGGTTGTTGTCGATGGTTACTATGGTTACTATGGTTTGCTGAAACCGTTGGAAGGCAGGTCACACCCTGAGTTCGCCCCCGTGGTTATACCGCCGCGTGGGGGATGTGCACATTAATGTTGTGGGTTTATCTCGTTGCGGTGAGATGGATGTTCAACGCATGTGGGTGCGGTCCACGGTTTATTAGTAGTTTTGTAGAGCAGGAATGGTAACCTGAGTCTATTGAGGTGTCTGCTGCGGTGGCGCTTTAGTTTCTCTTTCCCTTCTGCTTATCTTATACGTTTGTCGGTATATGCGAATACTGACCCCTTTACTATTCGACAAAACTAATGTGATCCATTGGGGGATGGTGAGCAGGTGATCGCAGGTAATCGATAGAGCTCCGTTGGGATCGAGGATGGGATCACTGCGTCGTGTCGTAGCTTCCGCCCAGTAGTGAGAGTCTTATACATTGCTTAGTTCGTACTACTTTAATATTGTTAACTTTGGATTATTGGTCAGACGGTATGTCGTCGGTTTTGAGGACATGTAATTGAGTTAAACTATTTATTAAATAACGTATTGTATCTTTATGGCTTGTTTTGACATATACTACCTCGGGCAACCGAGATGGTAGCAGTCTTATATGCTAGAGAGGTCTTGTAAGGCTCTTTAGAATATGGGGGTATTACAAAGTAGTATCAGAGCGAACGATATTGGAAACTAAACCAATTAACCCAATGAATTAGGAGTGTAATAAAATGAACCCGGGTAAGATTCATATGGAGCTACCGCAAAGATTCTGGAGACGTCCTAGAATCACACTCTTGCACCTATAGCTCTTACTTGGTCACCATGGGAAGTGTCGGGGCGTTATGTGTATTTGATGTTGTTAATATGTTGGATGTTGAGAATATGTGAAATGGAGTTGGATGTGGAATGGAGTGGAGTGGTGTAGTGATTCGTGGCATGTGTGTATAACATGAGATTGGCATTGATGATGTAGTGAGATGTGCACTACATGAGATGTGGTACGAATATATGTTGCGCATGAAATAAGATGGCATGATGATGGGCCTATATGAAATGAATTATGTATGTATGGTGATGATTTTGACATGATAATATGTTATTATTAACAAGCGTTATTTATGTATGTGTTACATGAGAATATTGTTGGAGTAAGTGTCCTCAACAATAATGCGATCACATAATTAAATCTAAATTATAAGAATACAAAAGGATGATGAATATTATAGTCAACTGGTCAACATAAATCGGTAACGATTGGCTCAATTGAGTTTGACGTTACTGTCGTATGACGGTGGTGATCAGTTGATCCCTTGAGGTCACACCTAAAGGACAATCCCCTAATCATGTACATTAATTAATTGTATAGTGATACAGATTAATTAATCCCTTAAAATGAACCAAGTTTAAATTGTGAGTGAGAAATATATCTTATTGTAATATGATTAAATAAGATTCATTTTGGTAATTTAATTGTTATATTACTAAGAATGCATTATGTTTATGAAACATTTGAGATAAGCAATTTGGTTAATTATAATTACAAATTGTTGTAGATTATATTAACCAAATATGAGATGACCCATTTTATTTACATGTAATTATAAAATGTGACTTAAAATGTTAAGTCTAATTTATTTGTTATGAAATTGCATTTAAATTAGTTAAATGTGCATTTATAAGAAAAGATTACATGTTACATGTCACATGTCACATATGTGACAAATGACAAATTACAAAGATAAAATGGACACCCATTTTATACATGGTGCACCGGTTTTGGGGTTGATAGGGTAGTGTTTAGGTGTTGATTATTGTTCTAGTTAAGAATTAAAACATAATCATAACCTATCTAAGCCTAGATACCTACCTAATATCTTGTTAAGAACAAAAAAGCAACTCACCCTTACCCATGCTTGTAGGGTGCCGGCTCCATGGGTAGGAAAAGAGAAGTGTTTTCTCTTTTTTATACAAATTTATCTCATAAGTTTAAAAACTCACTTATCTCTCTAAAACTCACTTATCTCACAAGAAGAAAACTTATAGAAGTTTTCCACAAAAACATGAGTTCATATTTCTCTAATAATATACTAGTGTAGTAATAAGAGTTATTAGATGTTTTTTAAGGGATACTACTTATCATACTAGTGTAGTATTTTAGTAGTGATTAAAGGGGTAGTCTTGGGTGTTACTAATTGAAGAGTTTCTACTTTGAAACTTATAAGATCATCCTCATATTACTAGCTCAAGAACAATATTTGAAAGGAGTTCAAATATTGTGCCCATTTGGATAAGCAATGTAAGAAAATTGTTTCATCTTTGTATTTAGTTATGCATGCATAAGATCTACTTAGTTTAAAAGTAAACTAATTATAAGATGATATTAGAAATGTCTAATATCGAGTTTGAGAAACTCACAAGCGGTATCAAGAGCTTTGAAAAACTAGTTATTTGTGTTTTATAAGATAAACCACAAAGTCTTTTGCATGTCAATATATTCTGGTTCTAATATGATTTTAGGTCATTTTGATGATTTATGGAAATTAATATTGCTCAAATATGTTTTTTAGTGTTTTTTATTACATTTTAATAAGTAAAATGATGTTTAAAATACTAAAAATAGTTAGCCTTCTCTTCTCGCCGTGAAAGTTTTACACTATATCACACATGCATGTTACTTAGTGTATGTAAAATTTTGTGTGAAGTGGACTTATTTCGTATGATTTATGATTTTTATATGATAAAATGAAATAAATAAAGGTCAATTGGTTAAAAATACTTCCTCTTTGAATCTGACCATGCAAATTTTAGTATATTGTCACATGCACATTTTCTTGTTAGACTGAAGTATTTGAGACTAATATGATTTGTCTAGCATGATTTATGAATTTTTAATGTAAAAATGGCATAAATAGTGACTTATTTAGCAAATATAGCTAAAATAAATTTCAGTTCAAGAGAAAATTGTTCCTGGTTTCATAAATATCCCACATTTCAGATCTAAAGTTGAAAATTTAATTTGATTAATTTTCACATGCTTTATGAATTTTATTTGATAAAACCGATAAAGCGCAACCGATTTTTCTCAAGAATGATTCGAAATATTTAACCTTGATTTTTGACATTATGAGTGTCATGGAAATGTTCCAGAATATTCAAAAATTTAAAATTCAAATTTTGAAATTATTGTAATTAAATTTGGATTTATTTGATTAAAATATGTTTTAAAGTCTAATTTTTAGCAATTATATAACAACAAGTTGAATTATTGTCAAAAAATTGAGTGATGACTAATGTTTGAGGCCTAAATCAGTTGGGATAATTAACTTGGACTTAAATATGATTTAAGTATTGTTTGGTGATTTTAAAGTATCATTATCACGCGTTTCAGTAAAACCGGGTTATATACGATATAAACCGTAAAATAGAGCGATTTGGCATTTAAAATGAGCATGTTTTATACATATTATTATGCTGCATATTTATTATGAATGTTATATTTTGTTTTATGTAATTTGGAATTATGTAATTTATTCCCTGTATGGCCTTAGTTTTAATCGATATTACCCGAAATGTAAAGGAATATTGATTCGGTTGTAATTTATTGTGATCTCGTATCACTTTTACTGTATTATTTTATTTTACAAATGTATAATATGAAATTATTGTAATTTTATTATATAATTTGTAAATATTTGTAATACCGGAGTTTTCCAAAGACGGTGACATTCGGAAAGGCGTTCCGAGAGAGAGATGGTGACCTTCGGAGGCGTACTTATGAAGTTCAAGGGACCAATGGAGTTGGTTTCCGAATTTGTAATAGATTATATGATTTTCTATTCTAGGAAAAGCCATACTAGGAGTTTTACTTTTATGCTTGCATTTTATTTAATATGTTTTGAATGCATTGCCAAATCGCCATAACATGACATGCATATTTTATCGAGTATTCGACCGTGTCAATTAAAATTATCATTAATTCATCAATTTAGTTCACTTAAACGAGATAGATAATAAATTGACATGACCTCTCATAATAAATAACTGAGATCAAGCCTTACCAAATGTAGAACCCATGAATCTCAAATTCGCAAGGAAGTAGGCTCGGCTCACCCGGGTGCTAAACTTGTTACGTTGGGTAAGTGGGGTAATAAAGGTTATTATTTCGAAATTTGGATTGAGCTCAACGGAAGTATTCGCGACCGTAGTCGCATGTGTTCCGGGCTTAAGATAAATATTATAGTAATATTATTGACCGAGAGTTCTAATGTAGAATCGATTAAAGAGTTAATCCACCGAAATATGTTAATGAGGTATGATTCGGCTTACCGTGCCCAAGTTGATATAAATTTGGATCTCGGAATCATTTATAATAGTTGGGTAGAGGTCACTATTTAAATGTTAAAACTTGCTTAAAAATGTTTACAAGTATTTAAAATGATAAATGGTAACATTTCCTTTGTATCTAATATTTGTAGTTAATATTGTTTAATTCACAATGGCAAAGTCATCCACCACCACCAATGCTACAACTCTCACGAATGTCTCATGGCTTCGATCCTTCATGGATCGATGCAAGTTAGAAAAGAATGGCGCTAATTTTACCGATTGGGATATGCAACTATGCTTGGCCGCGGAGGGTGACGACAAGTTTCGTTACCTTACCGGGCCTCTCCCACCGAACCTTACGAAAGGTCAACCGCCGGCGCAAGGCGAGCCTATGATGCTTACCATAAAGAGTCTGCCACAATCAAAATTGTTTTGATCTTATCGATGGAGGCCGATCTTCAAAGGAGTGCCATAAAGATGAGCACGACCTATGAGATCTATGTCAAGCTTGTGACCATGTTTTCACAAGCTCCTAGGATCATTCAGTATGAGACGGCTTTCGCGTTTTTTGACATGAACCTAAAAAAGGGCCAAAAAGTTAGCCCTCATGTAATCAAATTGATTGAGTATGTTGAGACTCTTAAATTGCAAGGGGTGACCAGTCCCGAACAACTCGTTATCGACCGAGTTTTACATTCCTTGGGGAAAATCAAAGCATATATGCAGTTTAGGGTAAAATATAATATGCAAAACATGAAAACATCTCTTCATGAATTGCACAAGATGCTTGTGCAAGCCGAGAGAGACATGGGGCTAAATGTTAGCACCTCCAAGGATGTGCTCCATATTAATAATAAGAGCAAGGGGAAGTTCAAAAGAAGTGGTAGCAAAGGCAAGAAGCCCTCAACCTCCAAAGGCAAGGGAAAAGCTATTGAGAATAGCTCTCCCAAACCACAAAGGGAAGCCTCGACTGAGGACAAATGCCATTATTGTAATGGCATAGGGCATTGGAAGATAAATTGCCCCAAATATCTAGGCGATATCAAAGCCGGAAAAATTGTTTCCGTTGGTAAATTATTATCCCTATCATTTATGTTATGATCTCAACTTTGTTATATAGATACGAGTTGTGATTCTTACCCTTTTTATTGTAATTAGGGCATCCTAGCAAGGATAAAGGCAAGGACAAGCTGTTGGAGTAGGTGTCCTCCACAATAGTGCGCCACATAATAAATCTCATTAAGGAATATAATTGGGATATTTATTGACTATATATATATATATGATTAGTCAGTTGATTAACGTAAATCAATAACGGTTGGCTGACTAGAGTTTGACGTTATTGTCGTATGATGGCGGTGATCAACTGATCCCTTTCGGTCACACCTATAGGATGAAATCCAAATAGTAACTAATTATTTGTATATGATACAGTTGATTAGTCCATTACATATATTTGATATGTACGAGAGTTTATTGTTAGAAATTGAGTTAAGAACTCAAATTCGATTAAGTTTATTTTTCAATTATGCGATAATTGACTAATAAATTTATATCTTATTTTAATATGATTAAATAAGATTTAACTTAGTAATTAATCGTTAAATTACTAAATTAGTTGAGGTTTTGAGATAAAGGTAATTAGTTAATTATATTTACAAGGAGTTGTAAAATAAATTAACTAAGCATTGTGAGACCCATTATATATTGATATAATGCTGAAATATCACTTAAAATGTTAAGTACATATTATTTATTTATTTGTGTCATATAATTGTTATATGATCAAATTAACACTTAATTATATAAGATAATTAAGCATATGATTAATAAGTATTTGTGGGACAAATATCAAAAATCAAAATAGACCAAATAAGGCCTCATGTGGCCGGTCAAGTAGTAGTAGTGTTGGTGATGATGGTTGCTTTTGTTCATGCTCACAAGTCACATGAGATTATGACATGAATAGTAACCTAAAATCATTTCACTCAACACTACACTCTACCACTTTGCATGTCAATTAAAATAAGCAAAATAAGTCCCTTGTGAGGGCTACATGGACCGGCCATATTGCCTATAAAAGGGCATTATGGTGGTTCATTTTTGTTGTTCATTCTTGCTCATTTTCTCATATATCTCTCTAAAACTCATCTTCTCACTAAACTCTCATAATACTAATATTTACTAAGTATTACTAGTGTAGTAATATGTACTAATATTGGTAGTATTATATCTATCTTATTATCTAGTTAATAATAAGAATAGATTATTTGGTATCATCTTGGTGCAACTTGAAGGAGGTCTTCTAATTTGGAGATTGTTCTTGTTCATCATTATTTATAGCTCAAGAACAACAAGAATGAGTTCTTGTTGTGCCCATTTAATTTCCATTACAATGTGAGGAAATTTCTTCTTTTATATAAATGTCTTTATATTTGTATGCATGTTACATAGATCATTAAATACTAAATTAACAAGTAATTTAGTAACTAATTAGAGGAGTCTAATTAAGGTCTATGGACTTTCACAAGCAAGCCTAAGAAGGCTCTTCAAGGGAAGCTAAGGTAGCTACCCATGATTGAAAACCTATGGAAGCTTGATCTCATTTTGAATTGTCTAAACTTTGGGATGTATTTTGAGACATTGTTTTTAGAACTTTTATAATTTCCTTGTTTGACATGGAAATTTGTTCAATTCCTTTTATTGACATTGGTTGTAATTGGATTTAGTGACTTGGTTTTCAACCCAAGTCACTTGGTTTATTGAAACTTTTAGTTCTAAAAACTTGTCATGATACTCTACTTGCACTAATAACATAAACTGTATCGACTCAAATTGATCATATTAGTATTATGATGATTAGATCATTATAATAGAAGACTAAGAATTCGATTCTCACTTTGAAAGATCAATTGCTAAGTCAAAATTAAGTTATTGAACTCAAAGTAGGAAGTCTACAAAACCAATTGGCCACACCACTTATAAAGATTGAAATTGACATGAATATGAGTCCACCTCCTTAGCTTATAGAACTAGTCTATCTCGATGCTAAGATTCGATGTCTTTACAATAAAGTCTTTAGTAGATCACTTAAGGTCATGTGGTGTAAACTCTACCTTTCTCAAGAGTACGAGTACAAAATTGTTTGTGGCTCATCAGGCTATCTTCAAACAAAATATTGTATTTTTCTAAAGATAGAGTGGGAGAAAATAAGCCACAATGAAAAACTAGTTAGGAACTAGTGAGGAAAACAAAAGAAAATGTTCTTATATGTGGTACGTATAAGGATAATATGAATTGAATAATCTTATTTAAACATGAGAATATGAAATAAAGTGTTATGTATGTGAATATGCATGAGCAATTGCTATACGGGGACTGTATTATTGCATGATCGCACTATTGTTATGCATAACATGAAGATGGTGTGAATGGAGTAGTGATGTGTGAACATGTATGACTATATATATATATATATATATATATATATATATATATAGAGAGAGAGAGAGAGAGAGAGAGAGAGGGGTAAGATCCGGTGAGTCCACCTAAATATTTGAGTCCGTTAGTCCAGCAATACAATATCACAGATTACACAAAACAATATAACTGGTTATATTAAACAGTATCACGAAAAAACCAGCACATAAGGTTAAAAATATTTTATGTCATAGTACTTGATGCGTGTATTTTATATAGACTTTTTAGTCCATTTATGCACGCATTTCTATGTTATTTGGGTGATATTATTTCATCATATGCCCCTATTTGGCTACTTTGTACTTTCATTACCATTTTGTAGGTACAAGCTGCATAGTAGCAGAAACCGAACCAAAGCAGTCCACTTTGCATGCATTTAGGAGAATGGGAGAATCGGGACAGGAGCTCTTGCCTTGGGAAGCGTGAAACCATTCATCGTCAAGCCCAAAGTCATGACTCTTACTACGTACTATGCCAGAAGACCTCGATCGAATACGCATTTGGTCGATCGAGGTGAGTTGAAGCCAGAAGACCTCGATCGAGTAACTTCCTTTGCTCGATCGAGTAGAAGCCGTTTACCAGTTGGTCGATCGAGTAGATGAAATGCTCGATCGACTGATTTCTATGAATAAAAGCCTCGATCGAGTGGTTATTTCCCTCGATCGAGTAGATCATATCACGGGCTTTAAGTCCATAAGGTTAATTAGGTTAAGAGTCGTGTTAGACACTATATATGACTCTTATTTACGTCATTAGTTGGGCAGCAATTATTATTCAGTTCTTATCATTCAGTAATTAGCATTAATCTTCCATTAGTTTCTGAACTTTATCTTTGGTTTGCATTCGCGTTTATCGACAGAGGATTTGTTCTTTGCGCCGGATTTGCTAAGATTGTAAACTTCTTCTTTTCTCTTCTACTCTTAACCTTTAGTCTTAATTATTGTTCTCTCTTCTTAATTACTGCTTTATTATTGTCATGTTTGTTAATTGCAATTTTATTATGTCTATCGTCATATGTTTAATCGTCCTAGTTAGCATCGTTAATAATATGAGTAGCTAATTCTCTTGTATGTTGGGATGAGGGAAACTGTAGTAGAGGCATGTTAGGATAGATTAGTTTAGTTAGTCTTGAATATGAGAATCAGTCTAGGCAATTTAATTGAGGTTTAGTCGAATGAGTATACGCAGGAGACTAGGCTAGGTAGTTAACCCCGACCTGGATCGAGAGATTGGAAGGGAAGGCTTGCTTAGAATTGATAGGTGACTCCTAAGAGGACGAGAGTTAATTAGGAAAATCCCTAGGGTGGTTTGAGACCGAGAGGAGAAAACCATTGCCCTCCTCATTGATAGATTGACTGACTTAGTTGACCCATAGATGCCGATACTGCAGTAGACCGAATCCTAGCATATTTCTCTCTTATCTGATTTACTTCATTTTAATCTCTATCTTTATTTCTCTTTCCTTTAATCTTATTTAGTTAGTCAAACCCAATTTCAAAACCCCCTAGTTTGTTACTTGCAGATTTAAATTACAGTTAGTTAGTTTCCTCCCTGTGGAGATCGACCCTACTTCCGCTATCTTCTTAGTTAGTAGACTTAGGTTTTATTTTTGGTGTATAACGACCACATCAGTACTCGCCGTTGACGACGACCACCCACCCACCAATAATGGTGACATATCCAAGCACCTAGATGACACAAGTAAAACATTATCCGGCACCGTCGTCACCCATTATTTAGCCCATGTTTTCTTTAAATCTTCATATCCCTCCACCTATACACATTACTCCTACTCGGAGCTCACACCACCCCCAATCACAACAAAATTTGTCATTGTCGTCATAAATTTGGGGACTCGTCGTCGACCATGAAGAAAAATGTCGGAGGCAAAGATGCTTAGTAAAATAGGAAATATAAGGAAAGAAGCTATATAGAATAAACTTCGGTGAAACACTAATAATAGTGACTTTCCGGCATGAAAGGGAGACAGAATGATGGTGTTTATCGGAGCATTGGTATTCGAATCAATTAATGTGAAAAAAAAGTATGAGAAAACAAAGTTAGTAATAATGCGCGAAAAAAATGGTTCAGTGGTGTGATATTGTATAATATATCTCGTGATATTGTTTAGTATAACTTTTGATATTGTATCATGGACTCACGGACTCAAAAAGATAGGGTGGACTCACATGATCTTAATTATATATATAGGTGGGTTCAACTGAGTCCCTCCTTCTCTTTTGAGTCCTTGAGTCCTAATCCAAGCCATTGGATCAAGAGGATGAATGCCTAGGATTAAAACAAAATGGAGGGTCAAGATTGTGAGACACACACAATCCAATCCATTCAAACCCTAATATATATACCCTTTCTTCACTCATCTTCCTTCATTTTCACATTTCTCATTCTCTTTCTACCTCATTTCTCTCTCTAACATCCTCTTTAAAAAAAACCAAAGAAAAAAAAACCCTAACCCACCCCCACCGGTCCCCACCGCCACCCCCACTGCCTCGCTGCCACCGCCACCCTCCTCCTCCTCTTTCCTCTCACATACCACCACCACCAACCAAAAAACAAAACCAACCACCAATTCTAAACCCACCACCACCAAACAAAACTCACCACCCCAGCTGCCCCCTGCCGCTTCTTCTGCCCCCCTCTCCGCAACCAGCCTCCCCTGGCTTCACACACCAACATCCATTCTCCACCGTCACTCTCTTCACCGATCTGCCCTCGCCACCTTTACCCCCGCCTCTCTCCCTCCGTCCGCCCCTCTCTCCACCAATCTGCCACCGCCTCCCGCACCCCCTGCCTCCCTCGACTTCCTTCCTCCCTCACCCTACCCGACAGCCACCTGCCACCACCCTCTGGATAAAAAACAAAGTTTTGGTTTTTTTTTTAAATCTCGTTTTTTTAGATCTGTTGATTATTATTATTATTATTATTATTATTTCAAATCTCGTTTTTTGGTCGTTTTTTGGTGGAGTTTATGGTGATTGTACTTTTTTTGTTTTTATTTTGTTGTTGTTGGTAGTTGAAATTACACTACTATTTATTAAAGTTACACTATTATTCATTAAAGGGTTATTTTATATTATCTGTTGTGTTACTATAGGTTTTTAAATTTTAGATTTTGTTTTTTTTTTAATGAGAACGGAAATTACAATATTAAAGACTAAAGTAAGCCTTTTAAAGACTAAAGTTACTATATTTTTTTTAACTTTCTAGATCTACTTTTATTTTTTCAAATTTACTTTTAATTTTTTTTGTTTTGATGATATTTTTCCTATATTTGTTTATTGATGGTGTTTTTGTTAAAATATGATCTCATTATGTATATTTTGTTTCTAGATCTATTTTATTTATTTTCATATTCACTTCTTTCTTTTTTTTTTCTTTTTTCATTTTTTTGAATTTCTTATGATTTTCTATTTTATTTTTATCTCGTTTTTATTTTTTTTGTTCTCATTTTTTTTGTTTGGTGGGTTATTGATTATTTTTAGATCTAAAATTACACAGTTATGGACAAAAATTACACAATTATGTACTAAGGTTACACAATTATGGACTAAAGTTACATCATTTAAAAAAAAAGGGTTAGAAAAACAACCATCACCATTTCAGATCTTGTTTTTTGTTTTTCATGTTTTTTTTTTCAGGTTTTTTGTTTTTATTTAAGATCTCCTTTTTTTTATATAAGTTACATCATTATGTGTAACACCCGGAAATGTACCCTATTTTTCTAGTAGAAATATTTTACGAAATCTTTTCAGTAATTTTAAGTTTTAATTTATAATTTTAAGTTCCGAGTCGAATTTAGAATTTCCGAGTTCGTATTTGAAATTTCTGCGAGATTCCATGAAAATCCCGTCTTAAGACGAGTTTGACTTTTCTTGACTTTGGAACCGTCTTTGACTTTTTGTTGACTTTTCTCCTACACATCTCATATTTCCTTAACCTAATTCATTACTCCAAAAACAAACACAACTTTCCTTCCTCTCTAAGAAATCTCAATTTTCCTCTTTGAATATCGATCTTTGATTCGTCGTAACTTCTTCGTTACTTGATAGAATTTACGTAAGTTTATCTTATTCTTCCTCCCGTACCTTCCTCTATCCATATTGATATTAAAATTATCGTCTTTCTCGCTTTTTAAGCATTCCGTCTTTCTCAAGATGAACTTTATTCATCTTTTTGCGATCTATTTGTAGGTGGTGACCTCCAAG
This sequence comes from Heliosperma pusillum, assembly GCA_022085475.1. Classification (NCBI taxonomy): domain Eukaryota; kingdom Viridiplantae; phylum Streptophyta; class Magnoliopsida; order Caryophyllales; family Caryophyllaceae; genus Heliosperma; species Heliosperma pusillum. The sequence goes on from JAIUZE010003942.1 coordinate 27,297, forward strand.
ATCCCGACAAAGACTATTACCTTATTGAAGAGGAGCTTGACGATTAGTTGAGACGCTAAAAGGTAACGGTGAAGGGTTACTCGGTATTACTTACGTGTTTTACTTGTTTATATGCTAGAAATCGTATTAGAATACGATTAGTAAGCTTAGGAATCATGTTATGATTAATGAATGTTATTAATTGATGATTGATGATGATGATACTTGTGGTTTGATGAAAATTGATATGTGAAATGATGATTTATGATAATAGTTGATAATGGTTGAGTTTAGAACAAATTGGAGCCGTCTAGGGTGTTTCACGGTCGTGAAACTCGTTTCACGGTCGTGAGATGGCATTTCACGGTCGTGAAATGCAAGTCACGGTCGTGAAAAAGTGGCTGATGTTTTACCTTTGCATAACAGAGTGTTTCACGGTCGTGAAACTCATTTCACGGTCGTGAAGCCTCATTTCACGGTCGTGAAGTACAAGTCACGGTCGTGACTTGTGCAGTTTCCCTGCATTGACCCTTTTTCGTAAAATGATCATATCTTCTTCGTTACTTGCTTGTTTTAGGCTTGTGACCATTCCTTGGAACCGTAAGAGGATAAGCTATCACCTCAACTTGGAATTTCTGTAATAGCATGTCTACAACTCTAGATGTGATCGTTTGAAGTGAACCTTTGTTTTATTTAGTTTCCAAACTTGTTGTTTTGGAGAGGTATCTATGTTTCCTATTTATTATGCTTCTTAAACTTGGTTTAATGCTTATGTATCATGTATTGATTCATGTTTTGGATATATGATATTCTCTTTCGCATGTATCACATGTTTTGTGACGGTTTTCGATATGTTCCCACTTTGAGTCGGTTTTTACCAATGAGTCGGTTTGAGCACTATTTTGTCTTGTGCTTTGTATTCTCATTCCCTTGGCTACCTTCCCGTTCGTAAGGCTGGAATGTCGGAACGGAGAGGTATCCTACTGCTTAATTGCATGTGTAGTGGGCATATGACGACATTGTTGGGAGTTGAACGCTATGCGTTGTTCGACCCGGCCGTCAAATGTTGTATACTTGCGAGGTGGTGTTATTTGCATGTAGCGTACCGCTTGTTTATCGCATGTCGAACTGGAAAATGTTTTGGATGTCAAATGTTGTATACTTGCGAGGTGGTGTTATTTGGGGTACTCGGCGTCATATGATTGACCGAGTCTTGGATGCGAAATGTTTATCGCATGTCGAACTGGAAAATGCGATTCCGGGATTCTGGCCAGATTTAGACTAGGACCGGGTATTTATTATCGTCGTCCTACCGGAGGAATTTAGTGAACATATACGAAATGTGATCGTGTATGCGTTACAGGGAAATGCTTATCCCGTGGATGCCTTTTAATCATACTTGCCATGTACACGATGCTAGTGCGTTTCATTTACCGTGAGAAAGGTCGTCTTTGTGGCGTTGTCTTTGAATGTGTGATTTCATGATTGTATTCATGGTCATTGCATGACTTGACACCGTCAAGGTCTTGGTTCGTGAATGGATGGTAATATGTTGGATATTATGTGATCATCGCATGACTTGACTTGGGTTGCCTGTCGAGTCTCAATCTTATCAATCTTATACCGCTAACGGTGAGATGTAAGCCCTAGTGAGCGTATTCGATTGCCTAAGAGTGTCTTCCCCGAGTCTTTGAATAGCATGATGGTTACGGATTTGATTTCCATATGTTCTTATATTTATATCTTGTGTTGCCTATCTATTCTTATTGTATCTCACATGTATATCTATATATATGCATGCTTTACTTTTGTATTCTCTTATATGTTCGTTTGATGTGATATGGCTGGGAGAACCCGGAGTTACTCCCCACTGACTGTGGCATTCATATTTTTCATGGATGAACAGGTTCCTTGCTATGGATAACTTTTTGGATACGATATTTTGGGGTTCGGGTGTGAGCTAGCGGGCGTTGTCCCTGGAAGTTCACCTCTAGACGATAGTAGCTAGTTTTGGTTAAACACTTGTTCTTTGCTAACATTTTAAGAGACCCCGTCTCTTTATTGTATATTCCGTACTTAGTTTGTAACATTTTGACACACCTCGTGTTATATATATCTTGCATGTTAAAGGTTTTTAAAATACCGTATTTCCGCATATTATTTCACATGCTTGTATGTTTTATATTTCCGCATTCGCGAGGGTTGTCACATTATGTAATTAAGTTATATTATTATGTACTAACGTTACATCATTATGTACATCATTATGTACTAAAGTTGCACAGTTATGTACTAAAGTTGCCCAATTATGGACTAAAATTGCACAGTTATGGACTAAAGTTGCACAGTTATGGAATGAAGTTACGCTATTAGTAACTAAAGTTACATTAGTATGGACTAAAATTACACTAGAAAAGACTAAAGTTACCTAAACATGTCTTAAAAAATCTCAAATTTATATATTAAATCTCACTTTAGTATAAAGTTACACTATAATTGACTAAAGTTACACAATTAATAAATAAAGTTTCACTAAAGGTTAAAGTTACACTTATAAAAATGTTAAAATTAAATCATATTTTAACTTAAAGTTACGCAATTAAGAATTGAAGTTATACTCATAAAAAAAACTAAAATCACATAAATTTGTTTTAAAATTATATAAATTCAAAATTATAAAGTCGAAATCACATTTTAGTTTAAAGTTACAAAAATAATGGTTGAAGTTACACTCTTAATGACTAAAATTAGCCTCATAAAAAGGCAAAAATCACATAAGCTTATCTTAAAGTTACATAAATTCAAATTTATATACCGGAAATCACATTTTATTTTGAAGTTACACAAATAATGGTTGAAGTTACACTCTTAATGACTAAAGTTATCCTCATAAAAAGGTAAAAATCACATAAACTTATCTTATAGTTACATAAATTCAAAATTATAAAGTCGAAATCACATTTTAGTTTAAAGTTACAAAAATAATGGTTGAAGTTACACTCTTAATGACTAAAGTTACCCTCATAAAAACGTAAAAATCACATAAACTTATCTTAAAGTTACATAAATTCAAATTTATATACTCGAAATCAAATTTTATTTTGAAGTTACACAAATAATGGTTGAAGTTACACTCTTAATGACTAAAGTTACCCTCATAAAAAGGTAAAAATCACATAAACTTGTCTTAAAGTTACATAAATTCTAATTTATATAGTCGAAATCACATTTTAGCTTAAAGTTACAAAAATAATAGCTGAAGTTATACTCGTAATGTAGGTGAAAGTCATTAAAACCCAATCATTTGGTTCTAATCTTGTCCCTTCATTTTGTTCTAATATTGTCCATTCATTTTTCTTTTAATCTTAGCCTTCTATCTTGTTCTAATCTTGTCCCTCCATCTCTTTCATCCAAAGGGCAAGATGAGGACTCATGGACTCAATTTTGAAGGTGGACTCATTATACCTTGCCTCTATTTATATATATATATATATATATATATATATATATAGGAATGAGATCAAATGAGTCCACCCCAAAAGAGTGAGTCCATGAGTCCTCTTAGAGGCCCTTAGATTTTGGAAATGGATGGCTTAGATCAAACACAAAAAATGTCATTAGGGAGGTATTTAACCTCATTCTCTCACTTCCTCACTAATTAAACCACTAATATCCCCATATCCCTAATTCACTTCTCAGACAATTCATCCACTCCTCCTTCTCTCTAAAACTCCCTCATCTATTCTCTCCAAACTCACTCATCCATCTCTCTAAACCAACCACCACCAAAACCAATAAAATAAAATAAAAAGCCACCACAAAAACGAAATCACTCCTCAGCCACCTCCTCCTCACCACCAACATCACCACCTGCCGCCTCCTCATCGCCGCCAACACCACCACCTGCCGTCGCCTCCTCGCCGCCAACAATAAACTTCCACCACCACTAAACTCCCACCACCACCACCAAATTTTTAGATCTGAAAAAAGAAAAAAAAAACGTACCACTTTCTGCCGCCCCTCTCTCCTTCATGCCGCCCTTCCTCCACCGTCCGCCGCCCCTCTTCCTCTCTCCTTCATGCCGTCTGCCGCCCCTCCTCCCTCCTTCCTGCCGCCCCTCCTCCTCCCTCCTTCCTGCCGCCCCTCCTCCGCCGCGCCTCCTCCTTCCTCGCTCCTTCCTACCACGCCTCTTCCTTTCTGCCGCCCTTCCTTCTTCCTCCCATTACTCTCTCTTTGTTTCTTTTTTTTTTCTTTTCAATTTTTTCAGATTTTGTGTTACTTTGTTTTTTTTTAATCCATGAGTTTGTTATATTTAGTACCACTTTTATTTTTTAGTTTTTAGTTTTTTTTTTCAGATATGGTATTACTTTTATTTTAATAGATCTTGTGGTGTTTTTTAAATTTATTATTGCTTTTAATTTTATTTTCTTTACATCTTTTTCTTTTCAGTTTTATTGTTACATTTTTTTTCCTCCACCTTTATATCTACTAAAAAGTCATGCAATGACCATGAATAAAATCATGAAATCACGCATTCAAAGACAACGACACAAAGACGACATCTCTCACGGTAAATGAAACGCACTAGCACCGTGTACATGACAAGTATGATTAACAGGCATCCACGGGAGAAAAACATTCCCTGAACGCATACACGATTCAATCCATTTCGTATATGTAGACTAATTTCCTCCTGGTAGGAACGATAATAAAACGGCTCCTAATCTAAACCTGGCCAGATTCTCGGAATCACATTTTCCGATTCGACATGCGATGACATTTCGCATCCAAGACTCAGTCAATCATAGACGCCGAGTACCCCAAATTCGGTAGAACAATTCATGAAACAGGCGGAAAAGAGCACAAGCCTCATAACAAGCGGTACGCTACATGCAAATAACACCACCTCGCAAGTACACAACATTTGACGGCCGGGTCGATCAACGCAATGCGTTCAACTCCCAACAACGTCGTCGTATGCCCACTAACACATGCATTTAAGCAGTAGGATACCTCCCCGTTCCGACATTCCAGCCCTACGAACGTGGAGGTAGCCAAGGGAATGAGAGTACAAAGCACAAGACAAAATAGTGCTCAAACCGTATCATTTGTAAAAACCGACTCAAAGTGGGACATACCAAGAACCGTCACAAAACATGAGAATAGGGAATCATATAAGTTTAAATATGATAAACATGAGTCAATACATGATACATAAGCATTAGAACAAGTTTATGAAGCATAATGAATAAAAACATAGATCACCTCTCCAAAACAACGTTGTTTGGAGACCAACGAAAACAAGGGTCCACGTCAAACGGTCATAACTAGAGTTCTAGACATGAAAATGCAGAAATTCCAAATGAAGGTGTTAGCTTATCCTCTTACGGTTCCAACGAAGGAGATATGATCATTTTACGAAAAGGGGTCAGTGCAGGAAAATTACTGCCGGCCGCGCGTAACGCATCCTGCGCCTCACGACGCAGCCTGCGTCCTACGACGCAACCTGCGTCCCACGACGCAACCTGCGTCCCACGACGCAGCCTGCTGATAAGTCGATAATTATACGTATTTTTTACCCTCTTAATATTATATTTTTAATGTCGTCTTTCGTATTTTAAAGCTAATATTATAATTATCTGGTGTTTTGAGCTTTTAAGCCGTCTTATATTATTGTGAGCTAAATTAGACCTTTAATATGTATTTTGATCATTTAGTTACTACCCGTTCAAATTGAGTTCAGATTTTTACTAAAGTCATATTATGAATGCAGGACGGTCCAATATCGTATTCACTTGTTCATAGTCGAAATAAAAGTAAGCAGACAAGCAAGTACGTAAGTAAAAACTTTATTAAACAAAGGAGGATATAGAGCCGCGTGATATAATAGATAAAAGGGAAGACTTCATTAACCATATAGACTGCAGAAGAGAAAAAGAAGACGAGGAAAAATAGGACTCTAGAAGGAAAGGCAGAGAGGGAGCAACGGCGACACAAGAGCAGACGGATACGGACCCTAACTCCGTTTTCGAACCGTTTTTCCTCCGATTTTCCATGAGATTTCTCAATCTTTCCTCTATTTTTATTGTTTTTATCATTAGTATGAACTAATTTAATTATAGGGGCATGTAATTAGCTATTTGATATTGTGGGTTTATGAGATTGGATTATTGTTTGAATGATTAATTAGCAGATTGGATATTTATTCAAGATTCGTAATTTGACTCTATGATTCATGTTAATTTATTTCAGTAGGTCTTGCTTAAGACGGGTCGGATCTTGCAACGGGTATTTTGTGAGAGGAAATGGGTAGAGGGGACAAGGTGGGCACCCCCCATGTGCTCTCCACTCACCCTTGATGGGTATTTTGTGAGAGAATATGGTACCCGTCTTAAGCTTAAGACGGATACCTCCGTCTTAAATAAGAATTTGTGAATTTATTTAGTTTGATCATCTATATTATTTTCGTGAGTCTATTGTTGAATTTAGAGTAGTGTTAATCGAGTTGCAGTTTTCTGGTTCGGTTTCCTTTACTTGAATCTTGTTTGATAATTGAATTGTATGAGGTTGCAGTTTTCTGGTCTTATCTAATTCAATTGATTGGTGCTCTTATTGCGATCGAGTTTGTCAGTTCAATACATGTTTTCATGGTTGAGTTGACGTAATTTGACTAGGATTAAATTTGCGTGTTTTCACGGGATTTAACGAGTAAGAAAGATAAAAGTAGTAGTTTGCTTGTTTCCAAGGGAGTAACTAGTTAACCAGTCTATTCAAGACTAAAGTGAGTCGATGATTTTACCCCGCTATCTATAGAAAATTACATGTTTCCTATTAATTCGTCATTCATAGTCTTATCACTTATAAGATTCGCTACTTTAATTTGTTACTTAGCTTAGCCACTTTTAGTTCAAAACAACCTAAACCAACCCCCCCATTATATATTACAGTTATATATATTATATTTAGTTAATTTAAGATAGTAACTTCAGTCCTTGTGGGTTCGACCCTTGCTTACACTATCTAATTGGTAGAATTAACGAGTGAATATAAATTTAATTTTGATTGCGGAAACGACACGCATCAAATTTTGGCGCCGTTGCCGGGGATTGATTTCCTTATTATCTTAGATTATATAATAATTCGTTTAGTTAGGTTAGTTATTTATTTATTTTTATTTTTTATATATTTGTTAATTTTGTTAATAGGTACTTCTTTGACTTCTAGACATGGCTGGAGCTGCTGAAAAGAGCTTGAGGGAGCATTTATTTTCTTGTGGGGAGACGCCGTCGAGTATTATTTTTCCCCTTTTGGAGAAACCATTTAAGCTAAACTCAGGTTTTATCGAACTTCTCCCTAAATTCTTTGGTAATTCAAATGAAGATGCTCAAAAACATATACAAAATTTTTATTTTACCTGCTCTACTTATTCTTTAGATGGTATTGATGATGATATAATTAAATTTCGAACATTCCCGTTTACTTTGCATGACTTAGCTAAGGATTGGTTGTTTTATCTTCCTGCTGGTTCTATTAACTCTTGGGAGTGTTTGCGAAAAGCTTTTCTTGACAAATATCAACCACCTAGTATAACTAGAGCAATAAGAAAACAAATTACTTCTATTGAACAAGATGAAAATGAATCTCTAAATGAATATTGGGATAGATTTAACCGACTTTGTATTTCTTGCCCCCAACACCAACTTAGTGAAAATATTTTAATTGAATATTTTTATGATGGTTTGCTGGATGATCAAAAGAGATTGATAGACATTGCTAGTGGTGGTTCATTGATAGATAAAACTCCAACTGAGGCTAGGAAATTAATTTCAAACATGGCCATTAGTACCCAAGAATATGGAGTAAAGGATGAATCTGTGGTAAAAATGCAAAAACAGTTAAAAGACCAAGCTGAACAAATTAAAGAATTGAAAAAGGTCATGAATAACCAACATCAATCTTTGGAAAACATGGTAAAACAACTAGTAACTCAAATAGGACATGTTCACGCAAACGATATTAATCGTCAAGAACGAACAGAAATTCACCTCCACCAGCTTGATAATCAGATGAAACTTATGTTTACTACTCTTCAGAATAGCTTAGTTGTATATAATTTAGAGAAAAACGAATCTCCTACCATTGGTGAAACTAAAGCTATTACTTTGAGAAATGGTAAAGAACTTCATAATATAATTCAAACCATTGGTGAAACTAAAGCTATTACTTTGAGAAATGGTAAAGAACTTCATAATATAATTCAAACAGAGAAGGAGCTTGAGGTTAGTCATGAAGTTGATAATAATAATGATTTGCATATAAATAATGAAAATGGTATTAAAGTTCAAGAAAAAGTAGAGGAAGAGGAAAAAGAAAAGACGTTAACTAAACCTTCCCCTTCCCCTGATAAAAATGTTAGAGCTACCATTCCATTTCCATCTCGATTTGTTCAATCCAAGAAAGATGATCAAAATAATGAAATTTTAGAGATATTTAAAAAGGTAGAAATTAATATTCCACTCTTAGATCCTATTAAACAGATGCCTAAATATGCTAAGTTCTTAAAAGAGTTGTGCACCAATAAAAGAAAAATAAAGAGTGGTGAGAAAGTCTTAATGGGAGAGAACGTATCTGCAATTATTCAAAATAAAATACCTCCTAAATATAAGGACCCTGGCATGTTTAGTATATCTTGTAAAATAGGAAACTTTAAACTTAATAAATGTATGCTTGACTTAGGAGCTTCTATTAGTGTGATGCCTAAATCCATCTACCAGTCCCTTAAGTTAGAACCTATGTCTCAAACTGATGTAGTGATTCAGTTGGCTGACAGATCACATGCCTACCCTGTAGGTGTCTTAGAGGATGTTTTAGTTCAAGTTGACGAATTAGTGTTTCCCGTTGATTTTTATGTGCTTGATATGAGTAATTCGTACGACTCTACAAATGTGCCACTTTTATTAGGGAGACCTTTTCTTAAAACAGCTAGAACTAAAATTGATGTATATAAGGGTACTATTTCTTTTGAATTTGATGGGGAATTGATTAAACTGAATATCTATGATGCCATGAAATATCCTAGTGATACAATGAATGTGAACTCGATAGAGATTAATGATACAAATGACACAATTGAACACGAAAGAATGGATAAATTAAATGAGTGTGACTTATTTGATGATGATGTAGATTTATGTCCTATGTTGTCTTCGAATGAAAAGGTTGAGTCTTTTTATGCAAATCCAGCAATTAATTCTTTTGAATGTGTTTCAAGTCTTGAATTACCGAAAAACACTCCCAAATTAAGCCCTTCGGTCAAATGTGCCCCTACACTAGAATTAAAACCCTTACCTAGTAATTTAAAATATGCCTTTTTAGGTGAACATGATACTTTACCTGTCATTATTTCTAGTTCACTATCTGGGTCACAAGAGTTTAAATTGTTAGAGGTCCTTAAAGAATATAAAGAGGCCATAGGATGGACTTTAGCTGACATAAAAGGCCTTAGTCCCACCCTTTGTATGCATAGAATATTCTTAGAGAAAGACGCTAAGCCTTCTAGAGAACCCCAACGTAGATTAAATCCCTCCATGTTAGAAGTCGTTAAAAAGGAAATGGTAAAATGGAGGGATGTTGGAGTCATTTACCCTATTTCTGATTCCGAGTGGGTTAGCCCTATTCACGTTGTCCCAAAGAAATCAGGTATAACTGTAGTGGAAAATGATAAAGGTGAAGTCGTACCTACAAGAGTGTCTAATGGGTGGAGGGTTTGTATAGACTATAGAAAACTCAATAAGACCACTAGAAAAGACCATTTTCCCTTACCTTTTATTGATCAAATGCTAGAAAGACTTGCCGGAAAGTCATTTTTCTGTTTCTTAGATGGGTATTCAGGTTATACCCAAGTACCCATAGCACCCGAAGATCAAGAGAAAACCACTTTCACGGGTCCCTTTGGTACTTTTGCCTTTAGAAGAATGCCCTTTGGCCTTTGCAATGCACCTGGAACCTTTCAGAGGTGTATGATGAGCATATTTTCTGACTTAGTTGATAATTGTTTGGAAGTATTTATGGATGACTTTACTGTTTTTGGTGATTCCTTTGACTTGTGTCTTCATAATTTGTCACTTGTGCTGAAAAGATGCGTTGAGACGAACCTCGTTTTAAACTTTGAAAAGTGTCATTTTATGGTTGTACAAGGTGTCGTTTTGGGGCATATTGTGAGTTCTAAAGGTTTAGAAGTAGACAAAGCTAAAATAGATGTTATAAGTTCACTGCCATACCCGACTTGTGTGCGTGAGGTTAGATCTTTCTTGGGTCACGCGGGATTTTATAGACGTTTCATTAAAGATTTTTCTAAAATTTCATCCCCGCTATGCTCTTTGCTAGCTAAAGATGTTAACTTTGTGTTTGATGATGCGTGTAAAGTGGCGTTTGACATTCTAAAAGACAAACTCACCTCTGCCCCTGTTATGCGCCCACCTGATTGGAACTTGCCTTTTGAAATTATGTGTGACGCTAGTGATAAGGCAGTAGGAGCAGTCCTTGGCCAGAAGGTTGATAAAGAGTCGTATGTGATCCAATATGCTTCAAAATCGCTAGACTCTGCCCAATGTAACTACACAGTAACTGAGAAAGAAATGTATGCTGTGATATTTGCCTTAGAAAAGTTTCGGCCATATTTACTTGGAACTCATGTAGTAGTATATTCTGATCACTCTGCATTGAAATATCTTTTGAACAAGAAAGAGTCTAAACCTAGATTATTGCGTTGGATGTTATTATTACAAGAATTTAATTTGGAAATTAAGGATAAAAAAGGTGCTGAAAATTATGTTGCTGATCACCTAAGTAGAATTGTTCAAGATAAAGAAACAGTAACCTTACCTAATTTATTTCCCGATGAACACTTGTATGCATTAAATGGTATACCACCTTGGTATGCCGATATCGTGAATTATCTAGTGTTAAAAGAGTTTCCCAAAGAACTGTCTAGGGCTAAAAAAGATAAAATCAAACATGATGCAAGACAGTATATCTGGGATGAGCCTTACTTATTTAAAATTTGCTCTGATGATATTGTGAGAAAGTGTGTGCCTGACAACGAAATTAAATCGATTCTTGAATTTTGTCATTCATTTGAGTCTGGTGGTCATTTTGGTCCTAAACGAACTGCTCATAAGGTTTTGGAAAGTGGATTTTACTGGCCTAATTTACATAAGGATGCTTATTTATTTGTGAAATCATGTGATAAATGTCAAAAAACCGGTAATATATCTAGGAGAGACCAAATGCCGCTCAGTTCTATATACGTACATAATATATTTGATGTTTGGGGAATTGATTTCATGGGGCCATTTCCATCTTCTTTTGGTAACACTTATATTTTGTTAGCCGTAGACTATGTTTCTAAATGGGTGGAAGCAAAAGCTACTAGGACTAATGACTCTAAAGTGGTGGTTGACTTTGTTAAGGATCAAATTTTTAATAGGTTTGGTGTTCCTAGAGCTATAATTAGTGATAGAGGTACTCATTTTTGTAATCGCATTATTGAGGCTTTGTTTAGAAAGTATCATGTTACTCATAAGGTTTCAACTGCTTATCACCCGCAAACTAATGTACAAGCTGAGATTTCCAATAGAGAGATAAAGTCTATTTTAGAGAAAGTTGTGAATCCTAATAGAAAAGATTGGAGTATACATTTAGGTGATGCATTATGGGCGTATAGGACTGCTTATAAAACTCCAATAGGAATGTCTCCATACCGATTGTTATTCGGGAAATCCTGTCACCTTCCAGTAGAGTTAGAACATAAAGCGTTTTGGGCTATTAGGAAATGTCACATGGATTATGAAAAGTCGACTGCTTTTAGAAAATTGGAAATTCAGGAGTTAGAGGAAATAAGAAATGATGCCTATGAGAATTCTGTGATTTACAAAGAGAAAACGAAGAACTATCATGATAAGATGTTATCTAGAAAGAGTTTTTCTATTGGAGACAAAGTATTACTTTATAACTCGAGGTTAAGGCTTTTTCCTGGCAAATTAAAATCAAGGTGGAATGGACCCTTTGAGGTTATTAAGGTATATGAGCATGGTGCGGCTAATATTAAATGTTGTAAATCTGGGAACGAATTCAAAGTGAACGGTCATAGGCTTAAACCATATTATGAGGGATTCGAAGCTAAATGGATTGATATCATTGATTTGGATGACCCGGTTTATGAAAGTTGAGCTTGACATTATGTCGAGCCACGACATTAAATAAGGCGCTTCTTGGGAGGCAACCCAAGCTTAAATTTTTATTGTTTTCTTGTGTGTTAAATTTTTTTTTATATATGCGTTATTTATTACTTATCTGAGTCGGCTTAAGTGTCTCCCCGAGTTTCGCAACCTTTGTAGGGGGATATTAATAGTGTCGGTTGCACAAAATTATTAGAAATAGTGAAAAAAAAAAAAATAAGAAAAATTTCACTGCTGATTTTACGGGTATTTTGCTTCGTCTATATTTCACGAGTTTTGGTCGAGTGTGTTTCATTTTGCAGGTATGCATGATTTTTATGGCTGTCGGGTTATTGTTTGGTCGATGTACTCACCTTGGGATATTGAGCAGCAGCCAGATGATGCAACTTTGGGGCTGAAACACTCACTGAGAGCGAATATGAGCTACTCAAGGCTGATCTTACCTGAGCCGCTATGCACTATTGGCAGCAGCAGCAACATGAGGATATGCTCCATTTCCAATTAAATCTCGCTAAGTATCTCTCCCTCTTATTAAATTTTGTTATAAGTACATAATGTTTAATCGCGATGTTTATTTTCGACATCGAGGACGATGTCGAGTTTAAGTGTGGGGGAGAGGCAAGCTAAAATAATTTATTTAAAGTTCTGGAATCTGGTCAAATTTAAATTCTTGTTGTGGATAACATCGGTTTTAGGTGAATTCTGATCGGAAAATGTTGTTGTTCATTAGTAAACTTATGCTAGATATGACTGGTGAATGGCTTTTGTGTGCTGTTGCTTGTTTGAATTTTGAGTATGGGTGGTTATGACTATTTTTAAGTCACGTGTTGCTGAAATGTTTATGAAAGTGAATGGTGTTTAAGTAACAACCTTATGCTTATTGGACTGTACTAAGACGAGGGAGTCGACGACAAGCTCTTATGTAACAATTTTTCTAAAATACTAACCTAAAAAAATTATTTTTCACTAATATCTAAAAAAAAAAAATATTTGAAGTCATGTATATGTGAGTTTTTCCTCCATTTTGAACTTGGATTGATTAATTAAGCGACATATATATTTTAAGTCTCCTTTAAATTAAAATTATAAAGCACTTTATTTGGCTACCTTTATTTACACTTTTCATTGACTCTAGTGTGTGGGTGTAAGCCGGTCTTTAATTTACTTTCATAGGTGACTCCTAATCAGGGCTTCAGGGAGATTATTTGACCTCATTTGAACAAAAATCTCTATCCGGTGGCTCGAGTAATTAGATCCTTAGGGGAACCCAGTCATTGTACTGGGAGAATGCCTAATGACTTGTCCGGATGGACGGGATCCATTGGTCGAAAACTCGCTACAAGGGTCACTGGATAGACGGTTACGAACTTTGGAAGTTGGAGGATGTTGAAAGAATTGATGTGAAAAGAAAAAAAAATGAAAAAGGAAAATTGGATACAAAAAGAAAGGAAAAAAGTGAAAAACGAGCAGAAAGAAGAAAGAAAGGAAAAATGAAGTGGAATTGTTTGGTGATTATGGTGGCATTTTCATTGAGGGACGGATACACTTGAAAGCTCGGGAGAACGATCCTCATACTAAATGTATAGAAAGTAAATTTTTCAAAGTAAATTTTTCATTACGATCTTAAATTGCTGAAACCCTCTTCTACGAGTCAATACACTTGCACACGCGCACAAAGGTAGTTGGACCGAGTGTCTTGCTAATGCATTTATTTGTAATTGTAATTTAGAAGAGGTTTAAAATATTTATGTTGGTTAATTATTTAGTTGTATAGTTTGAAGTGGAGGGAAAGTTTGGTATACGTTACTTCCTAATTTAATTAAAAATGATTTCCGTTAACTTTACTAACTTAAACAAAGTGATTTCTAAAAATGTTTTAGTTTGTCGTCGATAAACTTGTTTGGTTATTCTAAAATCATTGAAGTTTTTAATTTGTCTTTGGCTCAAGTTTTGTCATTGTCGAGGACGACAATAGTCTAAGTGTGGGTGAATTTGATAAGTCGATAATTATACGTATTTTTTACCCTCTTAATATTATATTTTTAATGTCGTCTTTCGTATTTTAAAGCTAATATTATAATTATCTGGTGTTTTGAGCTTTTAAGCCGTCTTATATTATTGTGAGCTAAATTAGACTTTTAATATGTATTTTGATCATTTAGTTACTACCCGTTCAAATTGAGTTCGGATTTTTACTAAAGTCATATTATGAATGCAGGACAGTCCAATATCGTATTCACTTGTTCATAGTCGAAATAAAAGTAAGCAGGCAAGCAAGTACGTACGTAAAAACTTTATTAAACAAAAGAGGATATAGAGCCGCGTGATATAATAGATAAAAGGGAAGACTTCATTAACCATATAGACTGCAGAAGAGAAAAAGAAGACGAGGAAAAAGAGGACTCTAGAAGGAAAGGCAGAGAGGGAGCAACGGCGACAGAAGAGCAGACGGATACGGACCCTAACTCCGTTTCCGAACCGTTTTTCCTCCGATTTTCCATGAGATTTCTCAATCTTTCCTCTATTTTTTTTTTTTTTTTATCATTAGTATGAACTAATTTAATTATAGGGGCATGTAATTAGCTATTTGATATTGTGGGTTTATGAGATTGGATTATTGTTTGAATGATTAATTAGCAGATTGGATATTTATTCAAGATTCGTAATTTGACTGTATGATTCATGTTAATTTATTTAGTCTGATCATCTATATTATTTTCGTGAGTCTATTGTTGAATTTAGAGTAGTGTTAATCGAGTTGCAGTTTTCTGGTTCGGTTTCCTTTACTTGAATCTTGTTTGATAATTGAATTGTATGAGGTTGCAGTTTTCTGGTCTTATCTAATTCAATTGATTGGTGCTCTTATTGCGATCGAGTTTGTCAGTTCAATACATGTTTTCATGGTTGAGTTGACGTAATTTGACTAGGATTAAATTTGCGTGTTTTCACGGGATTTAACGAGTAAGAAAGATAAAAGTAGTTGTTTGCTTGTTTCCAAGGGACTAGCTAGTTAACCAGTCTATTCGAGACTAAAGTGAGTCGATGATTTTACCCCGCTATCTATAGAAAATTACATGTTTCCTATTAATTCGTCATTCATAGTCTATCACTTATAAGATTCGCTACTTTAATTTGTTACTTAGCTTAGCCACTTTTAGTTCAAAACAACCTAAACCAACCCCCCCATTATATATTACAGTTATATATATTATATTTAGTTAATTTAAGATAGTAACTTCAGTCCTTGTGGGTTCGACCCTTGCTTACACTATCTAATTGGTAGAATTAGCGAGTGAATATAAATTTAATTTTGATTGCGGAAACGACACGCATCACCTGCGTCCCACGACGCAGCCGGCGTCCTACACGGGATTCAGCCACAATCAAATCCCAACAAGTTATCAACCAAAAATCCTCATTTATCATCACAAACCATCAATTCTCATATCAATTAACAACTAAAAACAACCAACAACAACAACACAAGTCCTAAGCATACTAACCATAATCTAAATACGATTACTAGCCTAGAAAACACATAAAACACGTAAATGATATCGAGTAACCCTTCACCGTTACCTTTTCGCGTCTTTAATCGATTTCTAAACCTTCCTAGTCTCCACCTACATACAATTAGATAATAAAAGATGAATATCATTCACCTTGAGAAAGACGGATAATTTAAAAAGCGAGAAAGACGGTAATTTTATTACCAATACGGATAGAGGAAGCTAAGAGGGGAAGAATAAGACGAACTTACGTGAATTTGAGCGAGTAACGAAGGAGTAGCGACGAATCTAAGACGGATCAAAAATGGAGGCAAGGTTTTATGGGGTTTTCTTAGAGAAGAAGGAAGAGTTGTGTTTGTGTGAGTATGAATTAGGTTAGGAGTAGAATGAGGGAGTATAAGGGAAAAAGTCAAGAAAAAAGTCAAAGACGGCTTAAGAATCAAACAAGTGTTAGTAAGTGTAGGGCTAGTTATAAGACGTCTCCAATAACAAGTGCAAACATCCAACCAAACGTAAAATCCAAATATAAAAGCGAAATAAATCTATTTTTTTCCAAAAAGGAGGTACACAAATCATCTTTAGACTTCTTTGAAACGCTAAATTAGAAATATAATATGGAAATTTGAAGGTTTTATCAAAGATAAAATCAAATAACAGAACATTACACAAACACAGAGCGACTCGAACATCAAGTTCACAAATCACGATAACAAAATATATACAAAACACGCAAAAACGAAACAAATCGAACTCATAGGGATAGGAAGATCACGATGAAATCGGCACGAAGATCTACAAGAATTCGATAGTACTAACTCTACTGATACTCTAATCCTTAAGAGGATGTAATTTACCCAAGTTACACCTCAACATTTTCAATCATCAGAATTCCTACAACAATATTCCATAATCACGAAACTTCGAGTAACAAATCCCAATTATTCGAATCCAATTAGAATCTACTAAGGTCCATCGGCACGGTAGACTCCACAACTAATAATCCACATGAAAGATTTATTACACACTCTAATCTTCTTAGTTTCATCAAAACTCTTACTAGAAACTACCAACAAAATATTTATCTATGGAAACATGATCGCTAACAACCACAAAGTAAAGGACTTACCATGAAATCCTTTAATCCAATTTACTTCAAACTCATTATCCTAGATTTACAATGAACTTTCTCATCCTCGAAAATCAAAACACAATCCACGCAACCAAACATAATTATCTAAGAACCAACTAGCCTCATCCAAAGTCTCACGACAAGGGAAAATCCACAATCCATTATCGGTTATAAGGATTCTTTAATACGCCATAACATCCTTAATGCGATCATTACTACGCTCGAAGCCTCAAATATAAATTTTCACATTAGCAAACTATGGTTATTATAATCCTCAAGATAAATGAGTTCACCATTCTAACTCTATATTCCATAACAACCGAGCACTCACTATCCAAAGCTATGATTCCTTAAGAATACAAGAAAATTACAAATTCCAAACCACAAATGGCCAATCACTTGGCAATCAGACAACCATTCAATTCCTCTAGATCATCTAAAACTCAAAATGAATCGATTTTCATTTATGACAAAAACTCCTCAAACTTTGGGTACCAACTCAATTACCCTAAAGCAAACTTTGGGTACCAACTCAACAACAACGAACTATTATCATGATCAACTCAATTCTCAAAATAGCACTACAATACCAAGCTCCAAATCTAAAACCACTAAGGGAGGATACATTATCACTATTAGGATTCATCCTAGAGCTTAAGTCCTATTTCCCATGATGAAATACAATATGAAATTTGTTCAATTCAAGGACACATATTCTAGCTAAAGAATTCCAATTTACACCACGCTTATTCTTTGAGCCTTACAAACGGAATATCCAATCCACTAGAGAAAAGATGAAGGAGCAACGAGATAGAAAACGATAAGGAATCTCAAGGAGAACACGGGAATAAATAAGGCACGAGACTACAAGAGAGGAGCGCTGAAAATAACGAGGTCAAGAAAGAGACAAAGCAGATAGTAGAGGTATGAATACATCCGAGTAAGAAATAAGATACTATCATGCGATTTCTGAAAGATCAATCTTGACAAAAACATTCAAGAATGGAAATGAAAAGGGACAATGGCACGGGTAATGGTTTAAGGTTTAATCCACAAAATTTCTCCTTTCAAACTTAAGGCGATAGTAAAACAACTTAATTATTCCTTTATAAAGGCCTCTTACAAGGGACCATCATACCACGTACAATCATCAAAGTAAGGTACACCTAGATTTGATAAATCGACTACAACCCAATTCATCCATCCTTTCATATCACACGGAATCCCAAATGCGGAATTGCAACTCAAGTATAATAACATTCCTTTAGCTCAAATATTCCACACAACCTCAAAGGTTTCTTTAACTGAAGGACTAACAAATACTCCCTTATACTCGGTCATTTTCAACTCATATAGCCCACGAGTTCATTATTAACAAAGTACAATCTCAAGTCAAACATCATCATTAACGTCCCAAGGTATTTCCATCATAGCTCACATCATCGAATCTCGCTCATATCTATAATCCTCAAGTAATATGGTTCAACTTACAACGAAACCTTACTACTTCAAACGAGTCTCCGATACCATAAGATAAGATCATATCTTTAAATCCAAGAACTAAAGCCAAATGCTTTTCCACTAAGCCTACTCTCACAAACACACAATAGGAAGCCACAAGATGTCACTTAACCTCAAAAGCATTTTACCACTCAAGGCATCATTCAAACTCCTAAATGCAAAAGATTAAATCGCTAATGGGTTAAGAAGTCTTAGCCAACTCATTCAACCTTACACCATCCAATATCATGAACTATTTACACATTAGTCATGACAAGCATCAAGCATTAAAATCATCAAACTTATCTTACTACCTTTCCGTAGAGTTACAACCAATCATCAATATAAGGTGAATTTAGATCTACACCATTTTCCTCAAATCACAAATTCATTCTAACAATCACTAATATTCCACAAAATTCAAAGTTCTTCCGACCAAGCATAATATACCACAAACAAATGGATGGCATCCACAAAAATGTTACAAGAGGAAGGTAAGGATACCAATGGTAAGATGGAGGAACTATCACGAGTAATTTCCAAGAGGTAAACAAGATGGAAGAGAAAGAAGCACCTAGATAGAAGGAAGAGAGCATAATACAATAAGGACGAGAGAATTCATAGATGAGGAAGAAATACACTTCAATTAGGCTTGTAAATCTTCAAATCTTCGGTAGAGGATACTTCTTCTAGATAACACATGATCCACCTTAAGACGTTAGATACAAACAAACATAACATCACTCAACACAATCAACAAACAAGTTAGAACCTAACAAACATCAAGTACACGAAAGACTACCACCTTAGGTCCTTAAGTCTACCCATCTCTCATTGATTATTTCAAGGTCAAGCAATTTAAGTTTAGGGTTCACGTGTGTGCGTCGGGAGCGATAAAGCTCTGATACCAACTGTGACAACCCTCACGAATGCGGAAATATAAAACAAACAAGCATGTGAATTATATAGCGGAAATATGAAGTTCTAAACAATTTTATACATGCAAGGAAAGAATACGAGGAGTGTCAAATATTACAAACTAAAGAACGAATTATACTACATCAAGAGACGAAGTCTCTCCAAAATGTTAACAAGTAAAAGTGTTTAGCAAACAAGCTAAAATCGTCTAGAGGTGTTTTAATCCAGGGACATCGCCCGCTAGCTCACACCCGAACCCCAAAATGTCAAGCAAAAAGCCATCCATGCAAGCAACATGTTCATCCATGAAAAACATGAACGCCACAGTCAGTGGGGAGTAACTCCGGGTTCTCCCAGCCATATCACATTAAATGTACATAGAAGGAAATACAAAAGTAGAGCATGCATACATATAGATATACATGTGAGATACGATAAGGATAGATAGGCAATTCAATATATAATGATAAGAGCATATGGAATACAAATACGAATCCATCATGCTATACAAAGACTCGGGGAAGACACTCTTAGGCAAACGAATACGCTCACTAGGGCTTGCATCTCACCGTTAGCGGTATAAGTTTGATAAGATTGAGACTGGACAAACAAACCATGCCAAGTCATGCGATGATCACAATAAGTCCATCATATTATCATCCATTCAAACGAACCAATACATTGACGATGCCAAGTCATGCAATGACCATGAATAAAATCATGAAATCACGCATTCAAAGACAACGACACAAAGACGACATCTCTCACGGTAAATGAAACGCACTAGCACCATGTACATGGCAAGTATGATTAACAGGCATCCACGGGAGAAAAACATTCCCTGAACGCTTTGGTCGTGTCAAATTCTATAACTATATTTAGTGGCCATAAACAATTGTTTGTATTAGTCAATTTCTATCTTTATAACGAGAGTTGGGATGGGAATTAGGACTGCCAATAGGGGTTTAGTGACTTAACCATGCTGAGAGGACGTTAGGACCCACTAAAAGGTCGGTACGAATCCAAGAGGAATATACCGCTACAAGGCCTAGAAAATCATAGTAATTCTAATGTTGGTATCAATGAAACTTTTAATTAGTTTTACATGTATTTCTCTTTCACTATTTCAATTTGATTAGTTAGTTTATTTTACCGTTTTAGATAGTTTATTTTATTGTTGTTTAGTTAGTTTACTTTATCGTCATTTTATTTCTATTCTTTGGTAGTTTACATTATTGTTGTTAGCTAGTTTATTAGTCTAGTTAGATAGCCTTTCAATATTGTCATTTAAATATTGCTTTAGTTAGATTTTAAATACTGTCACTTGGATCAGAATACTTCCCCGATCGGGTACGTGACAATCCGATCGGGTAAGTCTTCTGTTTTGAGTTTTACATTCTGCAATTTACATATTTGTCATTTACATATCGTCATTTACATACTTGTCATTTTATTTTATGTTAATAGCTTATACAACCACCTCAAATGACTCGAACTTAAATGAAAATCAATCCATAGCAATTCATAGTTAACATGTACTCCCTGAGGAGCGACACCTTACTTCACTAATTACATTCCTTATGTTGTTAGCCTAAGTGCGGGTAATTATTTTTGTATCGGGACCGCGACATAACCGATCAAATTTTGGCACCATTTTTTAGGTGTAACCGTACGTAAATCGTTACTAACTTTCTCTTTTGTGTTTTTCTTGTAGGTTGACAAAAATGGTACTAACAAGGGAAGATCCAAGGTACCGGGTTTTTGAGCTCGCTAGTGGGATCCTAAGGGTCCATATGACTTTGATTTCTCTCATTGAGGGTAACCAATTTAGTGGAAAACCAAACGAAAACCCGTCACACCATCTACAAACCTTTTGCGAATTGTGTCAAACCTTTGTGAGGGAGGGAATCACCCAAAATCAGATTAGAGAAACCCTTTTTCCTTTATCACTAAAGGGAGAAGCTAAATGGTGGTTCACCCGTCGTCTAAAGGAAGCCACAAGACCTATGGAGTGGGAGGAGATTGTTATCGCTTTTCACCGTAGGTTTAGAACCAATTTGTCAAACCTATCAATTAAATCACAAAATTAAAGTGGGGAAGGTTCACAAACCAATGGGGGAGAGCGAAAGAAGAGTTGAGTGGAAACTTCAAAAGATTTTGACACTACAATTTCCTTAGCCTGTCCCGTTCAACCAAACGAAACCACCCCAAAAAGCACTTTATGTCGCCCAAAAGTTTTCAACCCATTTACCTCATTAACAACACCATGTGAACTTTGTGAGGGAATAGGGCATGCACCTCAACGATGTGGGAACAAACTCACACCCCTAAACCCTTTTCACCCACAATTTCGCCAAACTCAACCTATCTATGCATCACATACACCACAATACTCACCTTTTCAAAACGGTCTAGTAGATGCCAAGTTGAGAGAAGTATGCCAAACCCAAGAGACCATTGTTTCATACTTCTCTTCTGCGTTAGGCTCACTCACATCAACCATCTTGTCTCTTCAAAAGAGAGTAGAAGAGTTGACCCTATTGAGTTCTAGCCAAACCTCCCAAGAGAGTGAAGAACCATTGGTAGTCACAATCGGTGACAAACCTTTCGAAAATCCTTTTGGGAAGGGTGAGAGCTCCACCAAGGATGAAGAATTGGAGTGATGGGTGTTGGCAAAAGGTAAATGAGGAAATTCAAGGACGAATCCAGCTACAAGGAGCTCAAATCCCTTCATAAGGCTTAAGGAGAGATAGCAAAACATAGTCTAGCATGACTTAAAAATGCGCTTGTCGGGAGGCAACCCGTCTTTTTCTTTACTTTTTCTTTATGCATTCTTTCTTTTACTTATTAGACAATGATTTTAATTTGGACTATTTTATTTGGACTCTATTTTTGGATTTTGTGTTGTAATAGTTAGGAACAATTTTTCGTTTTACTTGTTATTATGCATGTCTAGAATATCGTTTTTCGTACTTAGAATCGGAGGACCTATTGAGACAAGAAGGAGCTATCCTTGGTCCAAGTTGCCAAGATCACTAAGGTTAGTAAGCATGTGCAAGGACATAGACAAAAGGTAAGAGCAAGTGGCAAAGAAAATAGAAACAAAAACCGGACCAGCAAGTTTTCCCGATCGGATTGCTATATACCTGATCGGGTAAATTGGTTGCATCGTATTTTTCTCTAATTTCTTCTATAAAACCCACTTGCTACCCTTTGGTTGCTATCTTATACCCGTGTTCTTCAATTTCAAAGCTCAAAATTCTCTCAAAACCTTCAATTCTTAGTCTTTTCTTACACAATTTGTTCCTATAGTTCATCAAGGGCAACTTCTAAGCATCATCAAGTAAGTTAATTCTACTTTAGTTACTTCAATCTCTCTATATTTTTCAGAAATCCAACATGAACAAACCCTAACTCAAATTTGGGGGTTCTTGATTTTGATTGCAAAACTTGTTTAAATTGGATTTCTAATGATTCTTACATGCTATAGAGTGAATTTTAGTGATTAATTAGGATGATTACTATGATTTGAATGCTCATATGCTAATTAGGATACTCTTCTTTACTATATGCTAAGAACTTTTGCTTAAGTGGTAGTATGATGCTTGAATTCATGCTTTATACTATGAACTTATGATCTTATTGTGTTAATTTAGCATTAGTACCCTTAGGTAGTAGCCAAACTCATGATTTAAGTATATGTTCTTCATCTTAGTGACATATTGTTATGCTTAAAACATCCATTTGTGCTCAAAAGATAGCATGACAATGTTTCACTAAGGTCACTATGCTTAAATTTGTGCTCACAACTTAGTATTCTAACATGTATGCTATCAACTTATGTTTATGAATGAAGTGTTTTAATACTAGTTATTTGTAGAAAATGGCACCTACATTAAGAAAATCAAAGAGGGCAAGAACCTCCACTCAAGGAGAGAGTAGTAGAGCACAAGAAGAAGATATAGAAATGCTTGAAGCAAGCGATCAACCCGAAAATCAAGGAAATGCTATGCATGATCCTAACTTTCCGGATGTAGAATTTAGTTCACACAAGCAATGGCAATATTGGTGTATACTTAAAAGCAAAGGTATGAGGGCTACCAAGTTCCTCAATGTTTCTTTTTTACGGCATATGAAACTTTATGAGCATGTTAAAGTGTTCTTTAAGGGCTTAGGTAGGAATTCTAGCATGAACTTTAGTTATGAGACCTACCCTCAATTAACCCTTGAATTCTTGAGCTCATTCGAGTTGCATAGGTCTAGAAATAGAAATACCATGCCTCAAGTTCAGTTTCGCTTGTTTAATGATGATTATAATATGAACTTAGAGAACTTTGCTAGACAATTTGGTCTCACCACTGAGGATCCCGTTACCTCACCTCCAGAAGGCTTTGATATTAGCCTGCTTTGGAGCGCTATTTCGACTTACCCTGTCTCTCTCGTTGGGACCATGTCCCACACCAACACATCCATCATCGCGCCATTAGAATCTGGCACAGATTCATGGGATGGACCTTTTTGGGTCGTGTTGAGCCTCATTTGGTGAGACGAGTGGAGTTAGAAATGTTAGGAGGATTTTTGAATGTGAATGGTGATGAACCATGGTCTATTAGTATACCGTATCATTTTGCTGTTCAGTTGACCAAAGCTATTAATCCTAAGAACACTGCCATTGTCTATGGAGGTCTTATCACTCACCTTGCTATGCGAGTTTGTGGTTTTAACCAAGCCACCACCGACCTCCAGGCATTGACAACACCTCCCACCGAGATGGGAAATGGGTTGGATTATGCTTATTTTGTTCAGCTCAACTGGTTTCGAGTCTCTCACCTCCATATGATTTGGAGGATAGCTGGCCGTGATTCGGTCAAGTTGACCGCCGAGGTTGAGCAAATTCCATTTCTTCGGCAGCGTCCTCAACTTCAAGAGGGTGAGGCTATCTTATCCCGACCCACTTACTACCTTCCTGTTGGGGATATTACCCACATTGACCCCCCTGTTCAACTTAGATCCCGCCGCCCTGAGGTAGGATCATCCTCTCACTCGACCCATGCTGCGGGCGATGTGACCGCCATATTTGAAGCCCTAACCTTGTCCGTTAATAGAATTCAGTCTGATCAGCAGCTTGCTTTGCACCCCATCTATGACCACTTTGCTAGGCAAGGTGTGATTAGACCTCAGGGCCCCCACCCGTCTTTTTATACTTGGCCCGAATGGGGGTATGGTACTACTTACGATGCAGGTGTGCAGCCGACCGGACCGGATTACTATGGAACCGACTATGGCGTCGAGAGTTTTGGGGGGTATAGAGGTGATTTTGGAGATCACCAAGTAGGAGAGTACCAGTCCTTAGGAGCCAGCAACCCAACCGGGATCATTACTTCCCGTGTTAGTTATTATTCTGCAGATGATACCTACTATACAGATGCTTCTGGATCCGCATCCGAGACACCTCCTTCTGTGAGGAGAGCCGTAGCTGGTGGCCTTTGTGATGAGATGATGAGCTCCCCTTGTTTATACTAGCTTGGGGGAGGCTAGACATTTTGTAAGAATTTTATTTCTTTCCCTTATTTTTCGCATTTGTAGTTTTCTTTTAAAGCCCCTTTTCCCATTAGAATTTCATATTGTTTCTCTGTTCCATGTGCTACCAGCCGTTTCTCGGTTTGTTTCTGTTATAATTGCATGCACATTGAGGACAATGTGAAGTTTTAGCTTGGGGGAGGATTTGCATTTAGATTTTCATTTTTCTTTTAATTTTCTTAGTTCATTTTTAGTTTTTAATGAAAAAAAAAGCAAAAAAAAAAAAATCGAAAAATGAATAAAAAAACACAAAAAGAAAAGAAATCATTTCCATCTTATATTTCTCATTTTATAGTTTTTATAAGCTGATGTTCCAACATGTTATGAGGAATTGTGCATTCATGGGGATGTCTTGTACACAGTAGGTAGAAAATTGCATTTGGACTTATTTAAGCTTGATCTTGACTTTGGCAAGCTACTCATATTGTAAGGTAGAGCCTCCAGTGGTCGGTACATCTGAACCCGATCCCAGTTTAGGAGTGAGTAGTTTCTCCTTATAGTCTGTGTTACATCAAAACGCATAAGTATGATTTTTATTCCATTTTCTGTAAGTATTGCTGTCATGATCTACATTTTGAAGCCATTCAATCTCTTGTTCACCTTTCGCAAAAACACCCTTCTTTCTCTAGCTACATTATAATTTTGCCTACCCTTGTTGAGCTAGTAACCAACTATATGTGTAGGGGTGTTCTGTGCTTTTGCGATGCGCTGAAAATGCCACCATTTGGTGTGAACTTGTCTCGAGATTGCTGATTCCCGGGTTCTGATGTGAAAGAGTAAAGGAAAAAAAAAAAGATCTTTGAAAAAACGATGGAAAATGAAAAAGAATGAAATTGAAAGCTCAAAAGAAAAAAAAAAGAGAAAAGAAAAAAGAGGAAAAACGCTTCCATGAAAAGAAAAGAAAGAAAAATTATGGGAAGTCGTAACTTGATTTTTCATGTTTATTAAGCCAATATGCTGCTTTTGGCTTTGACTTTTGTTGATGGGAATTGGTATGATTTGGATTGAGTATCCACTACACATTTGGTTATTACTAGCTTGACTTTAAGCTCCACATGACCAAAATCATTTGTCCACTTTCTTACCCAAATTTCCCAAGCCTCCTCTTTACTTTTCTAGTGCTACCTATATTACATTTTGATCATGATTAGTTTTACTTAATGGTTTTGGATTGTCTACCATACTAGACTGCGGGCACATTCTTATAAGTTGTAGATAGGTGAGTGTCACTTCAAATTTGAACCAATATTTCCTATTTTACAAAAATTTGAGTGAAAAGTGTACCGTAAGAGTCCATTGTCAAAAAGATCATGCAAGAGCTGAAAAGGTCCAAAGAATATTTTCTATGCTGCGCCGTTATGTAAATCTCAACCATGATTCGCATTTTCCTTCGCCCTTGTTGCTACGGGTTTATGGTTCATCTACTTATTAAGAGCTTACTTTTTGAGATTTGTATGATAGACTGATCATTGTTAGCTACCCTTGTCCTAGTTATGATTGTTATGTTTGCTTGAGGACAAGCAAGAGTTTAGCTTGGGAGAGTTTGATAAGTGATATTTTGTACTGATTTATCCCCCGTTTTAGCTCGATTTCCATACAATTTATGCACTTTGTTAAGTGATTAACGAGCTAATATTGCTATTCTAGCTGTTTTGCGTGTTTTGACTCGTTTTATAGGAAATGAAGCGATTTTGCTATATTTTCCTACTTTATGGAGCAAAGGCACTAGGATACGAGTTTTCAAGGAATTGATGATAGCCAGTTCACGATTTGATAACGATTCCGCTACATCCTTCCTCAATTGGATTTATTTTGGACTTTGGCTTTGAACTTCTGTGACAACCCTCGCGAATGCGGAATAATAAATCAAACAAGCATGCGAATTATAATGCGGAAATAGGTAGTTTTAAAAACTTTTATACATGCATTGTACATAAAACGAGGAGTGTCAAATATTACAAACTAAACGCGGAAATATACAACAAAGAGACGAGGCCTCTTAAAATGTTAGCAAAGAACAAGTGTTTAACAAAAACTAGCTACTATCGTCTAGAGGTGAACTTCCAGGGACACCGCCCGCTAGCTCACACCCGAACCCCAAAATATCGTATCCAAAAAGTCATCCAAAGCAAGAAACCTGTTCATCCATGAAAAACATGAATGCCACAGTCAGTGGGGAGTAACTCCGGGTTCTCCCAGCCATATTACATCAAACGTACACATAAGGTAATACGAAAGGAAAGCATGCATATATATACATATCCATGTGAGTTACGATAAAAATAGATAGGCAATACGAGATATAATGATAAGATCATGTGGAAATCAAATCCGTAACCATCATGTTATTCAACGACTCGGGAAAGACACTCTTAGGCAATCGCATACGCTCACTAGGGCTTGCATCTCACCGTTAGCGGTATAAGATTGATAAGATTGAGACTCGACAGACAAACCAAGTCAAGTCATGCGATGATCACAATAAATCCAACATATAATCATCCATTCACGAACCAAGACAATGACGGTGTCCAATCATGCAATGACCATGAATAATATCATGAAATCACACATTCAAAGAACGACGACACAAGACGACAACTCTCACGGTAAATGAAACGCACTAGCACCGTGTACATGGCAAGTATGATTAAAAGTCATCCACGGTATAAAGCGTTTCCCTGAACTATACGCGATGCTTACATTTCGCCTATGTAGACTATTTTCCTTCCCTCCTGGTAGCACGACGATAATAAATATCCGGTCCTAGTCTAAATCTGGCCAGAACCTCGGAATAAACCATTTTCCGATTCGACATGCGATGACGTTTCGCATCCAAGACTCGGGCTTATAAAATATATGCCGAGTACCCCAAATTCGGTAGCTCAATTCACGAAAGAGGCGGAAAAACAGCTCAAGCCTCATAACAAGCGGGACGCTACATGCAAATAACACCACCTCGCAAGTACACAACATTTGACGGCCGGGTCGATCAACGCATAGCGTTCAACTCCCCACAACGTCGTCGTATGCCCACTAACACATGCATTTAAGCAGTAGGATACCTCTCCGTTCCGACATTCCAGCCTTACGAACGGAAAGGTAGCCAAGGGAATGAGAATACAAAGCACAATACAAAATCGTGCTCAAACCGACTCATTTGTAAAAACCGACTCAAAGTGGGAACATCTCGAAAACCGTCACAAAACATGTGATACATGCGAAAGAGATATCATATAACCAAAACATGAATATTATAAGACATTACGTAAAATTATACGCCAAACCGATCATGCGAACTATTATAAATTACGAGTTTTAGAAGTTGAAGGAAAAATGTACAGCCGTGTTCCAGGCCGGGCTGGAGACCGGCGGCCGGTGGGCCGGCTCAGAACACAGGCAAAATCTCAAAAACAGAGAAAACGGGTCTGGGCCGGTCAGTCGACCGGCGGCCGGTCGACCGGCACAGCCAATCATACCAAATCAAAGCTTCCTTCACTGATGTGTTCCAGGCCGGTGGGTTGACCGGTGGCCGGTGGGCCGGCCTGGAGCACCTCTTACACAAAAATCCAAGTTTCAGAAATGGGTTTCTGGAGTGTTCTCAGCCAGTGGTCAGACCGGCGGCCGGTCGACCGGCGGCCGGTCGACCGGCTGGGAACACTTCTTCACCCGAGAGCTTCCAATTCTCAACCAATTCATTTCAAACCTCAATTATACTTCCAATAATCATCAACAATCAACATATATCATCAATAATCATCATATAACATCATTCATTAATCATAGCATGGTATCTAAACTTCCTAATCGTAATCTAATACGATTTTCTAGCATATAAACATGTAAAACACGTAAGTACTACCGAGTAACCCTTCACCGTTACCTTTGAGCGTCTCTAATGATCGTCAAGCTCCTCTTCTATAAGAAAATAGTCTTTGTCGGGATCTTGGAGGTCGCCACCTACAATTAGATCGCAAAAAGATGAATAAAGTTCATCTTGAGAAAGACGGAATGCTTAAAAAACGAGAAAGACGATAATTTTATTATCAATACGGATAGAGGAAGGTACGGGAGGAAGAATAAGATAAACTTACGTAAATTCTATTGAGTAACGAAGAAGTTACGTCAATTCTAAGCTTGAAATCAAAGAGGGAAAATGAGATTTCTTAGAGAGGAAGGAAGTGTGTTTGATTTTGTGTTTAATGAAGAATTAGGTTAAGGAGTCTGAGTTGTGTGAGTTATGAGAGAAAAAGTCAAATACGATTTCCAAAGTCCAGAAAAGTCAAACTAGACTTAAGACGGCTTTTTCATGAAATCTTGCAGAAATTCCAAATACGAACTCGGAAATTCTAAATTCGACTCGGAACTTAAAATTATAATTTAAAACTTAAAATTACTGAAAAAGTTTCGTAAACTATTTCTACTAGAAAAATAGGGTACATTTCCGGGTGTTACAATCACCCCACCTTTTAAAAAGTTTCGTCCTCGAAACTTGAGGAAAACAAAAATTTACCTTACTCGAAAAGACTCGGATATTTACTACGCATAGAAGCTTCGGTTTCCCAAGTCTCTTCTTCGACATTAGCACTTCTCCACAATATTTTCACCAACGGAACTACTTTACTTCTCAACTTCCTATCCTTACGGTCTAGAATACGGATCGGCTTCTCTTCAAAGGATAGATTCGGTTCAAGCTCGGGCAATTCCTTTTGAAATACATGGCTTGGATCACTTACATACTTTCTCAATTGAGAAACATGAAAAACATCATGAACCTTAGCCAAATTCGGCGGCAAATCCAACTTATAAGCAACTGCACCAATCCTTTCCACAATATCAAAGGGTCCAATGTATTTCGGGCTCAATTTACCCTTAACACCAAACCTTTTAACACCCTTCAAAGGAGACACCTTCAAGAACACTTTATCACCCACTTCAAATTCTAAAGGCCTTCTTCGCATATCGGCATAAGACTTTTGACGGTCTTGAGCGGCTTTCATTCTATCTCGAATGACCTTCACATTATCAATGGTTTCAACAAGAACATCAGAGCCTAAATCCCGATTGTCACTCAATTGATTCCAACATATAGGACTCCGACATTTCCTTCCATAAAGAGCTTCATATGGAGCCATCTTGATAGATGCATGATAACTGTTGTTGTAAGAAAACTCCACCAACGGTAAGCTCTTTTCCCAACTAGACTGAAAATCAAGAGCACAAGCCCTAAGCAAATCTTCCAAAGTCTGAATAGTCCTCTCAGTCTGACCATCCGTAGCGGCATGAAAAGCAGTACTCATCAACAACTTATTACCCATGGCCTCTTGCAAAGCTTTCCAAAATCTCGAACAGAATCTCGGATCTCGGTCGGATATAATCTCCAAAGGACCACCATGGTATCTAACAATTTCATCCACATAAGCTTTTGCTAAACGATCCAAATTCCAAGTGTCTTTGATCGGAATAAATCTAGCACACTTGGTCAATCGATCAACAACAACCCAAACGGCATCTTTACCTCCAACGGTCTTCGGCAAAGCCATAACAAAATCCATGGAAATAGATTCCCACTTCCATAGCGGAATATCCAATGGTTGTAGTAAACCACCGGGTCTCTTGTGTTCAATCTTCACTTGTTGGCAAGTCAAACATCTTCCAACATATGACACAACATCACCCTTCAAGTTCGGCCACCAAAACTGCAGCTTCAAATCTTTGTACATTTTATCACCACCGGGGTGAATAGAATAAGGGGAAAGATGAGCTTCATCCAGAACTCGCTTCCTCAAATTAAGAGCATTAGGAACAAATAAACGACCATGGAAACGAAGAACACCTTCACTATCAAACTTGAAATCTTTACCTTTACCTTCAAGAATTTTGGCTTGAATAGAATTGTAGGTAAGATCATCAACTTGACTTTCGCGGATTTCACGGAGAAACACAGGCTCGGCAATCATAGCACCAACATGAACAAATCCACGCTCTACAAATTCCAAACTCAACTTTCGAAACTCGGCACAAAGATCAACAGGTAAACATGCAAAGCATTTCCAAAGCATGGAGAAGCTTTTCCTACTAAGAGCATCTGCAACCACATTAGCCTTCCCTTCATGATACAATAACTCAAAATCATAATCGTTCACCAATTCCAACCATCTTCTTTGCCTCATATTCAACTCTTTTTGAGTAAATATGTACTTCAAAATCTTGTGATCGGTGAAGATACGACAATGAACTCCAATTAAATAATGTCTCCATACTTTCAAAGCATGAACAACGGCGGCCAATTCTAGATCATGAGTAGGATAGTTCACTTCATGAACTCTCAATTGCCTAGAAGCATAAGCCACCACCTTCCTATTCTGCATAAGAACACAACCTAATCCCATTTTAGAAGCATCACAATAGACATCAAAGTCTACTCCATCCTCAGGCAAAGTCAACACCGGAGCGGTAGTTAACCTCGTCTTTAATTCTTGAAACGCATTTTCACAAGCTTCATTCCATAGAAATTTGGTTTCCTTCTTCAACAACTGAGTCATTGGTCTGGCAAGCTTAGAGAAATCCTTGGCAAACCTTCGGTAATAACCAGCTAAACCAAGGAAACTTCGAATCTCTCTAATATCATTCGGACTCTTCCAATCAACAACGGCTTCAATTTTAGAAGGATCCACCATCACACCTTCTTTCGAAATCACATGCCCAAGAAAGGACACTTTAGGTAACCAGAATTCACACTTAGAGAACTTAGCATACCACTTGTGACGACGTAGAACACCCAAAATAATTCTCAAATGAATAGCATGCTCATCTTCGGACTTGGAGAAAATAAGAATATCATCAATGAATACCACCACACACTTGTCAAGATACTCACTAAATGTGCGGTTCATTTGATCCATAAAGATAGCAGGAGCATTCGTCAATCCAAATGACATCACCTTGAACTCATAATGGGCCATTACCTCGTAACTAAAAGCGGTCTTTGGAATATCAACATCTCTAACCGGAATTTGATGATAACCCGATCTCAAAGCAATCTTCGAAAAAGTAGAAGCACCCTTTAATTGATCAAACAAATCTTCAATTCTCGGTAAAGGATACCTATTCTTGATTGTAATCCGATTCAATTCACGATAATCGATACACAACCTCATAGAACCATCCTTCTTTTTCACAAAAAGAACGGGAGCACCCCAAGGCGAGGCACTTGGTCGAATAAAACCCTTTTCAATCATATCATCCAATTGCTTCCTTAATTCTTTCAATTCAGACGGAGCCATACGATAAGGAGCTTTGGCAATTGGACCAGAACCAGGAACAAGATCAATGGAGAATTCAACATCACGCTCGGGAGGAAGCCCGGGCAAATCTTCGGGGAATACATCAATGAATTCTCGAACAATAGGCACATCTTCAATACTTGGCAAAGAGGTATTTGAAGAAGTCACAACACACAAGAATGCTTTGTAACCTTTTCTAACCATACTTACCAACTTCAAAGCGGAAATTAAAAACACACCTTTACGTGGATGAGATCCCTTATAGGTTATTCTAACACCTAAAGGACTCTTTAAGAAAATCTTTTGATCACGACACTCGAACCTAGCATGATACATAGCTAGCCAATCTATACCTAAAATAATATCAAACTCTCCTAGAGGAAACTTAAGGAGATTCGCGGAAAAGATAGAACCCGAAATAGAAATAGGTACATTTGGATAAAGGGTTGAACAAGAGATAATATCTCCGGAAGGTAAGGATATGGGAGTATCCTCACTAGATGTAGGCTTGATTGATAATTTACTAGCATAAGTTGATGACACAAAAGACATTGAAGCACCGGTATCAAATAAAATAAGACACGGTTGCTCTAAGATTGAAAACATACCCGTAATGATCTCGGGATGAGCGTCGGCTTCGGCACGACTCATGACAAAGATTGAACCCTTAGGCTTAGGAGGAGGAGGCAATTTTCGGTCGGGGCAATCGTCATAACGATGACCACTCTTTTGACAGAAGAAGCACACATACGGTCGGTTGTGACATGCCACACCGGGATGATGTGGTTGCCTACAACGGCTACACAAACGACTCTGAGCTTGAGCTTGAGGAGCATAAGGCCTATGAACTACATTTGAAGTAGCTCTAGGAATAAAAGGAGAAGGATTCCTTGTATTGGCATTGGAAGAAGGATTAAACCTCCTCTTGTTAGCATAGGAATTAGAAGAAGACGGAATAAACGGCCTTTTCCCAAAAGCATTCGGCCTCGGAGCATAAGAAGGAGAGGGATTATTCATTAAAGCTTCATCCCTTATAGCCTTCATTGAATTTTCAGCCCACAAGGCATCGTCGTAGAGATCTCCAAAGGATGCGGTACCTCTTCTCACTTTACTTTGGAGAACGGCATTCAACTTATTACGGTAGTAGAATGCACGATCTTCATCATCACGAATAAGTCTCGGCGCAAAGTGAGCGAGCTTATTAAACTCCGTAGTAAAATCTTGAGCGGATAGGTTGCCTTGCTTAAAATCTATGAACTCCTTGAGCCTTTGTTGTTTAAGCTCCTTAGGGTAAAATCTACCCTCCACAAGAGCCTTAAAAAGCAAGCCCAGTTGAAGTCCTCTTCAAGAGTTGCGGTGGCACTTGTGATAGCCCACCAGTTGTCGGCTTCCCGCACTAGAAAGTGCTTTGCAATCCTCACGTTATCCTCTTCCCGGACTTGGTAAAGATCAAACTGCTTTTCCATCTCACGGAACCAGTCGGATAGCTCCGTAGGATCCGGCTCTCCACCATAAGGCACGATCTTACTCCTGGCAATTTGACCCGCCACCCATGCATAGCCACCTTGATGATTGTCCTCCCTTCTAGGGTGAACTTGGTTGGCATTAGCTAAAGCGGCATCCTGCTGATTTTTCAGCACTTGAGCAAGAGCCTCCATCATAATATTCTCAGCTAAACGCGGTCTAACCATCTTCATAAGAGATAAAAACAAATTAAGTTACTCCTATCAATTAGCATAAACAAATAGACTACCAATTAAAGTCCTTAACTTCTACCCCACTCTCATTTATTATTTCAAGGTCAAGTAGTTTAAGTTAGGGTTCACGTGTGTGCGTCGGGAGCGATCAAAGCTCTGATACCAACTGTGACAACCCTCGCGAATGCGGAAAGATAAAACATACAAGCATGTGAAATGATATGCGGAAATACGGTATTTTTTAAAAACTTTTATACATGCATTGTAAATAAAACGAGAGGTGTCAAAAAGTTACAACCTAAATACGGAATATACAATAAAGAGACGTGGTCTCTTCAAATGTTAGCAAAGAACAAGTGTTTAACAACAACTAGCTACTATCGTCTAGAGGTGAACTTCCAGGGACAACGCCCGCTAGCTCACACCCGAACCCCAAAATGTCATATCCAAAAATTCATCCATAGCATGCAACCTGTTCATCCATGAAAAACATGAATGCCACAGTCAGTGGGGAGTAACTCCGGGTTCTCCCAGCCATATCACATCAAACGTACATATAAGGAAATACGAAAGTAAAGTCATGCATATATAGATATCCATGTGAGTTACGATAAGAATAGATAGGCAATACGAGATATAATGATAAGATCATGTGGAAATCAAATCCGAAACCATCATGTTATTCAAAGACTCGGGGAATACACTCTTAGGCAACCGAATACGCTCACTAGGGCTTGCATCTCACCGTTAGCGGTATAAGATTGATAAGATTGAGACTCGACAGACAAACCAAGTCAAGTCATGCGATGATCACATAAATCCAACATATTATCATCCATTCACGAACCAAGACGTTGACGGGGTCCAATCATGCAATGACCATGAATAATGTCATGAAATCACGCATTCAAAGACGACTCAAGACGACATCTCTCACGGTAAATGAAACGCACTAGCATCGTGTACATGGCCAAGTAGATTAAAAGGCCATCCCTGGATAAACTTTCCCTGAAAGCATACACGATAAAGCATTTCGCGTATGTAGACTAATTTCCTCCTGGTAGCACGACGATAATAAATATCCGGTCCTAGTCTAAACCTTGCCAGGATCTCGGAATGAACGTGTTCCGATTCGACATGCGATAAAGCGTTTCGCATCCAAGACTCGGTCTTACGAAAATAAACGCCGAGTACCCCAAATTCGGTAGATCAATTCACGAAAGAGGCGAAAAAGAGCACAAGCCTCATAACAAGCGGTACACTACATGCAAATAAC
Organism: Heliosperma pusillum; assembly: GCA_022085475.1. Taxonomy (NCBI): domain Eukaryota; kingdom Viridiplantae; phylum Streptophyta; class Magnoliopsida; order Caryophyllales; family Caryophyllaceae; genus Heliosperma; species Heliosperma pusillum. The sequence continues at coordinate 62,410 of JAIUZE010003942.1, forward strand.
ACCACCTCGCAAGTATACAACATTTGACGGCCGGGTCGAACAACGCATAGCGTTTAACTCCCAACAACGTCGTCATATGCCCACTACACATGCATTTAAGCAGTAGGATACCTCTCCGTTCCGACATTCCAGCCTTACGAACGGAAAGGTAGCCAAGGAAATGAGAATACAAAGCACAAGACAAAATGTGCTCAAAAAAAACCGGCAATCATTTGTAAAACCCGACTCAAAGTGGGAACATATCGAAAACCGTCACAAAACATGTGATACATGCGAAAGAGATATCATATACCCAAAACATGAATATTATAAGACATTACGTAAAATTATACGGTAAACAGATCATGCGAACTATTATAAATTACGAGTTTTAAAAGTCAAAGGAAAACAACACAGCCGTGTTGCAGGCCGGGCAGGAGACCGGTGGCCGGTGGGCCGGCTCAGAACACAGGCAAAATCCAAAAACAGAGAAAGAGGGTCTGGGCCGG
>JAIUZE010003943.1:0-28536 GCA_022085475.1 Heliosperma pusillum
TGATTGGAAGAGTCCGACCGATATTAGAGAAATTCGAAGTTTTCTTGGTTTAGCTGGTTATTACCGTAGATTTGTCAAGGATTTCTCTAAGCTTGCTAGACCGATGACCCAGTTGTTGAAGAAGGAAACCAAGTTCCTATGGAATGAAGCTTGTGAAGCCGCGTTTCAAGAGTTAAAGAAAAGGTTAACTACCGCTCTGGTGTTGACGTTGCCTGAAGATGGAGTAGACTTTGATGTCTATTGTGATGCTTCCAAGATGGGATTGGGTTGTGTTCTTATGCAAAGTAGGAAAGTGGTGGCTTATGCCTCGAGACAGTTGAGAGTTCATGAGGTGAACTATCCTACTCATGATTTGGAATTGGCCGCCGTTGTTCATGCTTTGAAAGTGTGGAGACACTACCTTATTGGTGTTCATTGTCGTATATTCACCGATCATAAAAGTTTAAAGTACATATTTACTCAAAAAGAGTTGAATATGAGGCAAAGAAGATGGTTGGAATCGGTGAACGATTATGATTTTGAGTTGTTGTATCATGAAGGGAAGACTAATGTTGTTGCCGATGCTCTTACTAGGAAAGCTTCTCATGCATTGAATGCTATGCGGGTATTACCCGATGATCTTTGTGCTGAGTTTCGAAAATTGAAGTTGGAATTCGTGGAGCGTGGATTTGTTTATGTTGGTGCTATGACTGCCGAACCTTTTTTTCTCCGTGAGATCCGCGAAAGCCAAGTTGATGATCTTACTTACAAGTCTATTCAAGCCAAGCTTCTTGAAGGTAAAGCTAAAGATTTCAAGTTTGATGATGAAGGTGTTCTTCGTTTCCATGGCCGTTTGTTTGTGCGTAATGCTCTTGATTTGAGAAAGCGAGTTCTTGATGAAGCTCACCTTTCCCCTTATTTTATTCACCCCGGAGGTGATAAGATAAACAAAGACTTGAAGCTACAGTTTTGGTGGCCGAATTTAAAGGGTGATGTTGTGTCTTATGTTGGAAGATGTCTTACTTGCCAACAAGTGAAGATTGAACACAAGAGGCCCGGTGGATTGCTACAACCTTTGAAAATTCCACTATGGAAGTGGGAATCTATTTCTATGGATTTTGTTATGGCTTTGCCAAGGACCGTTGGAAGTAAAGATGCCGTTTGGGTTGTTGTTGATCGTTTGACCAAGTGTGCTAGATTCATTCCGATCAAAGAGACCTGGAGTTTAGATCGACTAGCGAAAGCCTATGTTGATGAGATTGTTAGATACCATGGCATTCCTAAGGAGATTATATCCGACCGAGATCCGAGATTTTGTTTGAGATTTTGGAAGGCTTTACAAGAAGCCATGGGTAGTAAATTGTTGATGAGTACCGCATTTCATGCCGCTACCGATGGTCAGACCGAGAGGACTATTCAGACTTTAGAAGAGTCTACCGTTGGTGGAGTTTTCTTACAACAACAGTTATCATGCATCGATCAAGATGGCTCCTTATGAAGGTCTTTATGGAAGGAAATGTCGGAGTCCTATATGTTGGAATCAATTGAGTGATGTTCGTGACTTAGGCCCCGATGTTCTTGTTGAGACTGTTGATAATGTGAAAGTCATTCGTGATAGAATGAAAGCCGCTCAAGACCGTAAAAAGTCTTATGCCGATATCCGAAGAAGACCGCTAGAATTTGAGGTTGGAGATAAGGTGTTCTTGAAAGTATCTCCAATGAAGAGTGTTAAAAGGTTTGGTGTTAAGGGTAAATTGAGCCCGAAATACATTGGACCCTTTGATATTGTGAAAAGGATTGGCGCCGTTGCTTACAAGTTGGATTTGCCCCCGAATTTGGCTAAGGTTCATGATGTATTCCATGTTTCTCAATTGAGAAAGTATGTTAGTGATCCAAGCCATGTCTTTCAAAAGGAAATGCCCGAGCTTGAACCAAATTTGTCCTTTGAAGAGAAGCCGATTCGCATCCTAGACCGCAAGGATAAGAAGTTGAGAAGTAAAGTGGTTCCTTTAGTGAAAATCTTGTGGAGATGTGCTAATGTCGAAGAAGAGACTTGGGAAACGGAAGTTTCTATGCGTAGTAAATATCCAAGCCTATTTGTTTAAGGTATCTTTCTTTCGCTCAAGTTTCGAGGGCGAAACTTTTTAAAAGGTGGGGTGATTGTAACACCCGCAAATGTACCCTATTTTTATAATAAAAATATTTTACGGATACTTTTCAGCGAAATTTAGTTTTAGTTTAGAATTTAAATTTACCGTGTCGAATTTAGAACTTCCGAGTTCGTATTTGGATTTTACGCGAGATTTCAAGTGAATCACGTCTTAAGACGTCATTGACTTTTCTTCTACCTACTCCCCTCATACTCCCTCATAACCTAATTCACTCACACAACTCAAACAATTTCTTCCTCACTAAGAAAACCCCAAAACCTAGCTTCCATTTTTGATCCGTCTTAGAATCGTCATAACTCTTTCAATTCTCGCTCAAATTCACGTAAGTTCGTCTCATTCTTTCCCTCTCATTCTCCTCTAACCGTATTGGTAATAAAATTACCGTCTTTCTCGCTTTTCAAATTATCCGACTTTCTCAAGGTGAATTATATTCATCTTTTATTAACTATTTGTAGGTGGTGACCTCCAAGATCCCGACAAAGACTACTTCTTGATTGAAGAGGACCTTGACGCGGAGTGAAGACGCAAAAAGGTAACGGTGAAGGGTTACTCGATATCATTTACGTGTTTTACGTGTTTTCTATGTTAGGAATCGTATTTAGAATATGATTGGTTAGCTTAGAAATTGTGTTGATGATGATACTTGTTGTTTGTTGAGAATTCATATGAGAATTGATGAATTATGATGATTAGATAATTGTTGTTAAATGTTGATCCTTAGTGAAATTGGCATTTTCGTGTGAAGTTGACCCCAGCCGGCCGACCGGCAGCCGGTCAGATGACCGGCTGGGGCAGTGGCTGTATATTTTTGCATGTTACGTAAATTTTGATGCATGAAGTTGATCTCAGCCGGCCGACCGGCAGCCGGTCAGCTGACCGGCTGAGACACCCCTCCTTTTCCTTTGTTTTCCTCTTATGCCTTTGGTCCCAGCCGGGTAGCCGGCAGCCGGTCCCTTTGACCGGCTGGGACACACTGTATTTCAGTCGAGTTTTTTCTTATGATACATGATGCCAGCCGGGTGGCGGCACCTGCTGGAAGTTCTTTGTAGTCCTTGTTTACGTTTTTATTTATAATATTTCCGATGGTTCATTTATCGTATAAATTTACGGAATGACTTTAAATATTAATGTTTTGAATATATGATATTTCATTCGCTTGTATCGCATGTTTTGTGACGGTCTTTGGTATGTCCCACTTTGAGTCGGTTTTTACAAATGTTACGGTTTGAGCACTAATTTTCTATGTGCTTTGTACTCTCATTCCCTTGGCTACCTCCACGTTCGTAAGGCTGGAATGTCGGAACGGGGATGTATCCTTACTGCTTAATTGCATGTGTTAGTGGGCATACGACGGCGTTGTTGGGAGGCGAACGCTTTGCGTTGATCGACCCGGCCGTCAAATGTTATGTAATTGCGAGGTGGTGTTATTTGCATGTAGCGTACAGCTTGTTATGAGGCTTGTGCTCTTTTCCGCCTCTTTCGTTCATGTCGACCGAATTTGGGGTACTCGGCGTCAATGATTGACCGAGTCTTGGATGCGAAATGTTTATCGCATGTCGAACCGGAAAATGTGATTTCGAGATTCTAGCCAGATTTAGACTAGGACCGGATATTTATATCGTCGTTCTACCGGAGGAAATTAGTCCACATATACGAAATGAATTGAATCGTGTATGCGTTCAAGGAAATGTTTATCCTGTGGATGCCTTTTAATCATACTTGCCATGTACACGGTGCTAGTGCGTTTCATTTACCGTGAGAGATGTCGTCATTGTATTGTACGTTTGATTAGAGGATTATATGATCGATTATTCATGATCTTTGGATGACTTGGCATGGTTTGTTTGTCGAGTCTCAATCTTATCAAACTTATACCGCTAACGGTGAGATGTAAGCCCTAGTGAGCGTATTCGGTTGCCTAAGAGTGTCTTCCCGAGTCTTTGTATAACATGATGGATTCGGACTTGTACTTCATATGCTCTTATCATTATATATTGAATTGCCTATCTATCCTTATCGTATTTCACATGTATATCTATATATGCATGCTTCTACTTTTGTATTTCTTTTTATGTACGTTTAATGTGATATGGCTGGGAGAACCCGGAGTTACTCCCCACTGACTGTGGCGTTCATGTTTTTTCATGGATGAACAGGTTGCTTGATTTGGATGGCTTTTTGCTTATGATATTTTGGGTTCGGGTGTGAGCTAGCGGGCGTTGTCCCTGGACGAAACACCTCTAGACGTTATTTAGCTTGTTTGCTAATCACTTTTACTTTGATAATATTTGGAGAGACTACATCTCTTGTTGTAGTATATTTCGTACTTTGGTTTGTAATATTTGACACTCCTCGTATTTTCTATTGCATGTAAAAAGTTTTAAAAACACCGTATTTCCGCTAATTAAATCACATGCTTGTATGTTTTATTTCCGCATTCGCGAGGGTTGTCACACACCCGAACCCAAAAACAAGCAAAATCCATCCAAGCAACCTGTTCATCCATGAAAACATGAACGCCACAGTCAGTGGGGAGTAACTCCGGGTTCTCCCAGCCATATCACAAATAACATACTCAAACGGTAATACAAAGTAGAAGCATGCATATATATATATATGTGTGAATTACGAGAAGTATAAATAAGCATTTCAATAGATATAAAGATATAGGCGCATGAAGTACAAAACTGTAAGCAACAGATTATAGACAAACTCGGGGAAGACACCCTTAGGCAACTATATACTCACTAGGGCTTACATCTCACCGTTAGCGGGGCATATACTTGATAAGATAGAGACTCGACAAACAAACCACGCCAAGTCATCCAACGGTCACAAATAATCAAAATATAAATATCCATCTAAACATTCGATTATAGTAACATTATCTCTCACAATTAATGACAAGCACTAGCACCATGTACATAGCAAGTATGATCAATTCGCATCAACGGGATAAACATTTCCCTGAACGCATACACGATTACTATTTCGTATATGTAGACTCAATTCCTCCTGGTAGGACGACGATAATAATAATCCGATCCTAGTCTAAACCTGGCCAGACTCTCGGAATAACATTTTCCGATTCGACATGCGGTACACATTTTGAATCCAAGACCCGGTCAAACACAGAAGCCGAGTACCCCAAATTCGGTCAACCTTCACAAAAGAGGCGGAAAGAGTACAATAAGGATCATAAACAAGTGGTACGCTACATGCAATGACACCACCTTGCAAAGATACGACATTTGACGGCCGGGTCGATCAACGCATAGCGTTCGCTTCCCAACAACGTCGTCATATCTCCACTAAAACATGCATACAAGCACTTGGGATACATCTCCTCGTTCCGACATTCCAGTCTAACGAGCAACGAGGTATAGCCGGGGAATGAGAGTTCATAGCACTTAACAATTCGTGCTTAAATCAAAACATATGTAAAACCGACTCAAAGGGGGACATATCAAAAACAGTCACAAAATATGTGATATAAGCATGATATAAATGTAACAATGATAAACATGAGACAATACGTGATTACATAAGCATTATACCAAGTTTAAGAAGTATAGTTGTTGGAGCTAGTGTCCTCCACAGTTAGTGTGATAACGTGTATAAATCTCTTACAGGTTCACAGGGTATACTTAGTATTCTTATCAGTTGATTAACGTTTATCGATAACGGTTGGCTTGCTAGAAGTTTGACGTTATTGTCATTTTAATGGCGGTGATCAACTGGTCCCTAAACGTCACACCTAAAGGATGTGTTTGAGAGATATGATTATATGAAAAATATAATCATATTGATGCCTTATATGACTAAAAGGTTAGTCGATGTATATGACTAAAAGGTTAGTCGATGTATATGACTAAAAGGTTAGTCAATGTAATGATGATACGATTATTTAATACGATTAAATAATACTAGCTGAGACGAATTAAATGTTAATTCGTAATTGAATAGAAACTGTTATATCTAATTAATGTATATAATGTAATAATTTAATACGATTAAATAATGCAAGCTTAAACGAATTAAATGTTAATTCGTAATTAAATATAAACTGTTATATTTAATTAGCAAATTATAAATATACGATATTTATAATTGACGTATATATTATACGATATTGTCATAATAAATGATGTCAGACCAGTATTAATAAATCGACTACAAAATGTTGTATGGACTTATTAATATGTGACAAATGACAATAATAATACATACACACATTATACATTAAATAAATAAAAGAGGGAAGACTCCTATCTTGACTCCAATTCCTAAAACAAGTAGAAGAAAAAGAGGGAAGACTCTTCCCTCTACTCTACTACTAGTTGGACGGTCCAAATAGGAGAGGAGGAGAGTTTTATATAAACTCTTCTTCTCTACTTTCTCATCATCACAATTACAATAACGTTTCACAAAAATATTATCAGTAATATTGGTGTTCATTCTAGCACAAGCAAAAACATTTCTCAGAACATCTTGAGTGCAACAATTAGGAGAATATCATCTTGATATTTGTTCTTAGGTCATATTGCTAGGACCAAAGGTTGATTATAATCTTTATGCTTTTCGTTTATGACTCGTATTTCATATATTATAATTTCGTTATAATCCTTAAATTTCATGTTGAAATATACCGATATTTCCCACAAGTGGTATTAGAGCCAAGGCTACGAAATTATTTTATATGATTTTTCATGAATGATAAAAAAAAGTTTTTTTTTTGATTCGGCTCAAATTGTTTTTCGGCCGTTTATTATTTTTTATTTTATTTTTGATTCTTGTTTTCATTTTGATTTATTGATATTGTTGTTTTAATTTGTTAAGATGACAATATGATAAATTTTTAGATGTTTTAATTTAATAAGGATTAAATTAAAATGTAAATGGAAATTGTTTTGAATGCTGATGAATATTTGTTTTGCTATATATTTTCGGTATACATGATGTTAAATTGTTATTTTGCATCATGATTCATTAATTTTAATGATGTTCAAATCAATTATGATTAGTCAAATATTACGATAATCGATTTAATCATGATTTAGATATTCATTTTAAAATGTTAAATTGAATCATCTAGTTTGTATCAATGTTTAATAATGATTAGATGTTGATAATTGTACCGATCTTGGAATATTAGCAACATCAAATTAAATAAAAAAAAAAAATTAAAACAGCCTGTGGCTGCTGTTTCATAAAAAAAAAAATTTGGTTTTTTTTTTTTTTTTTTAAATTTGCCGAAATTTTTTTTTGTTTATGCATTATATTGATAATGTATAATTGTTGTTGTGAAAAAGTTCACAATTATTGGATACCCAATTATTTTAAAATGGTTTAAAATAATGTTGGATTAATTCATATTATACGATAATATGAATTAAAATTAGATTATGTTTGATTGGAATTATTGTGAGTAATTAAGGAATTGTCACATAATTTTGATCATTTTAAATTAGGTGGTTTGGATAAATTACACTACATAATTAAGGAATTATGTCTTGAATGACTAATTTATTGTTAATGCATTTTATTTTGTTGAATGATTTGTTGAATGATTTATTTACGTATTTTTGCAATTGGTTGTAATTTGTATTACCTAGTGTGACCTTAGTTGATTATGTTTTCGTAATGATGGAAACATAATCTTGATGTAATTTTGAGATCTCGAATCTCCTTTTGTTTTCTTTGAAATTATATTTTTAAATTAGAATGTAAATAGGTTTATATTTTATAATTTATTAAATGTAATTTGAGAAGACTAAAGATGGAGATCGGATTGCTCACTCCCGCTACATGGACCAAGATGGAACATCAAGACAAGCTTTTCGGGTCCAATCATGGATGGATTCCAAAGTTGTATTTTGTGTTGGAGGCAGTGTCCTCCACAGTTAGTGCAATAACATAAATAAATCTCTGTAGGTTCACAGGGTATACTTTGTATAATAATCAGTTGATTAACGTTTATCAATAACGGTTGGCTTGCTAAATAAGTTTGACGTTATTGTCATACAGATGGCGGTGATCAACTGGTCCCTAAAAGTCACACCTATAGGATGTGTTTGAGAGATGTGATTATTTGAGAAAATAATCATATTGATGCCCTATTATATGACTAAAAGGTTAGTCAGTGTATTTGACTAAAAGGTTAGTCAATGTGATGATGAGACGATTATTTAATAACGATTAAATAAAGTTAGCTGAGACGAATTAACTGTAATTCGTAAATTGGATATATAATGTAAGCTAATTAAACATAAACCGTTATAATTAATTGGCAAATTATAAATATACGGATATTTATAATTAATGATGTATTATAATGTCGGTCTATGTAAAAACGACGATTATAATATATTACATTATATTGGAAGCTAAAATGATCAAAAACGAAAGTATCCAGATACACTCGGTTTTTAGTAAATGGGTAGTTATTTTGAGGAGACAAAAATCTCCTCATATAAACCTACTATGTGCCGTGAGAAACACAAGAGAAGAAAAGAGAAAATTCAGATTTTTATTTTCTAACCTAATTTCTCACTGACTGCCTCCATCATTCACACATCAGAAAAAGACAAAAGTTAACAGTAACTTTTGACACAAACACAAAAACAAAAGGTTAACAGTAACTTTTGAAAACTTCTAGCAACACAAGGGCATTTCTCATACAGTCTTGGGTGCAACGATTAGGAGGATATTTACTTTGATATCTCCGTTCTTTACGCCAATTGCTAGGACTGGAGGTTGATTTCTAAATCTATACTCTTATTCTTGTTTTCGTTTATGACTAGTATAATCAAGTTATTACTATTTCGTTATAATCCTATAATAATTGTATTGTGGTAATACCGATTTCCCACAAGTGGTATCAGAGCATAGGCCACGAAATTGTTCTAATTTGATTTCATAAACCGAAACTGTTTATGCCGCTGTGTGTTTGACTCGATCGAGGACTTTAGTGTCTCGATCGAGTAGTGTTTGTGATTTTTTGTCACGATCGAGCACTCGTGTTCACTCGATCGAGCAGTTTTCTCAATTTTTGGTCAATCGAGTACTCGTGTTCACTCGATCGAGCAGTTTTATCAAATGTTTGGTCGATCGAGTGATGTTTATACTCGATCGAGGGTCCCTGTTTGTCGACTAGGAAGAATTAGTCGATCGAGTAAACAGTATGCTCGATCGACACGTTTTCTATACGATCGAGAGACTTAATTTGTTTAATTTCTTCTCGATCGAGTACTTTACAGAATCGTATTTCCTTTCGTATTCGTTTTCATTTAGATTTATTTTGTTATTTTAATCTGTTAAAATAACATACAATAGATTTGTAGATGTTTTAATTTAATAAAGATTAGATTAAAATGAAAATGAAAATGATGTTGAATGAGTTTATCATTTGAAAGGATATTATTTTTCCCTATTGTGTCGATAAGGACCATTTTTGCCGAAAAAAAAAAAAAAAAAATTTCTGCCGAAAATTTGTACTTTTTTTGCAGTGTTCAAAATTTTTTTTGGGCCTTTAATTGTACATCATTCGGATTGTGTATAATTAACGTGAAACGGTTCACATATGCTTAATATCTTACATTTTAAAGCAGTTTGAAATGTTTAGGATAGTTCATTTTATCAGTAAAATGAATCGAGGTTGTAATTAATGTGGGTAATTACAGAATTACCACATAATTATAATCTATGTTAAAGGGTGGTTTGGATAATAAAACATCGTAATAACTGTATTATGTCTTGCATGTTTTATTTTAGTTGGTGCTTTTATAATGTCTTTTGGAATGTTTGAATGAATTTTTTAACGTATTTTTACAATCAGTTGTAACTTAGTGTGGCCTTAGTAGATTGTGTTACCGTAATGATGGTAACATAGTCTTGGATGTATTTTGAGATCTCGAATCTCCATTATTTTTAGTTTTGGGTTTTGAAATTAGTATGTAATAAATAGGATCTATGTAATTTTATTTGTTGTAATTTCAAAGAAGACTAAAGATGGAGATTGGAGCTCACTCCCGCTACATGGACCAAGAAGGGTGATAAAGTCAAGCTTCGAGGGTCCAATCAGTTGGATTCCAAGTTGTATTTTATTCTTTTTGGTAGGATAGGCCACACTAGGACATGTTTTTCTTTTTACGTTTTTCATTCTCGTTTACTTTCCATCACATGATAGATAATTGCATCATATTCCGCCTAAACCAAACCACCTAATATAAATGCATGAAAATGATTCATATAGTTTGAATATTTTAATCATGGACATACAGATGTCACTCGCTTTTAGGGCCATCACCTTAGTTAAATCATTCTCGAGTTGCTAGACATTCGTTCACTTAAAATGAATTAAAGTTAAGATGATGGGACCTTCCCCTATAAATAAAATTGAGACTAGTCTTTATAGGGAAACTACTATGAGCCCCTTCTTCGTCGGAAGTCATAATATGACCCCTTCTACGTTGGGTAAGTAGTGAGTGTTGACCTATTTTATCTCAACATTATAGTACGAGTAATATCTCGTGATTATGATGGACTAAAGATAGAATTTACCGAAATTTATCGACCAGGAATTCTAAAAGTAGAATTAGCCAAGAGGTTGGCTTATCAATTTAAAGAAATTGAGTCTTGGGATCATTTATATAATTCTTAAGGGAGGTCAATTGTATAAATGCACGAGTCATCGAATTAAACAGTTTTTCATTAGACTCAAAATTTAAAACGATGAAACTTATCATATTTATTTTCTTTTCACAGTTTGAATTCGTTATATACAGATATAACTGCTAAATAACAAATGGCTGGCCATACTGATGACCCAATGCCAAGTGCCACGCTCGGACGTGAGTCCTGGCTTAAGATTTTCATGGACACTATGAATCAGTCAACGCGACTGAAGAATAACGGGTCCAACTTTGCGGACTGGGAAGCGGCATTACGGAATGCTGCCATTGCTGACGGTAAGCTCAAGTACTTGACTGAGCCACTACCGCCAAACCCAGGCCCCAATGCAGGAGCAAATGAATCACTTGCTTATAGTGATTTCGTAATGGAGGCGGGTGCGATAAAGAACATACTCATCTTTTCAATGGAATCAAATTTGCAAAGGCGATTCATTGCCCATGGTGCAAACAAGATTTTCACCACGCTCTCTAACGAGTTCTCGAAAGCTCCGAGTATCGTTAGCTATGAGCATACCTGTCGCTTCTTTGAAGCGAAACTCCAGAGGGGCCAAGCAGTTAGCCCACACATTCTTGACATGATTGAGAATGTCGAGAAACTGGAGGCACTTGGTTGCAAAATCGATGAGAAGATCGTCATAGACCGCGTTCTTCATTCACTTCATGATGGTTTTGCCCTTTTCAAGGCAAATTACTATATGAATGATATGAAGAAGAGTTTTCATCAGCTCCACTCACTCCTTGTACAGACAGAGAGTGATCTGAAATTGAGTGGGAGTCTGAAACAGGACGTTCTCATGATTGGCAACAAGGGCAAAGGTAAGAGCAAGGCTAAGGCCAACCTAGCTGTAGGGAAGCCGAAATTCAAAAGGCCAGGGCAAGGCAAGAGTGGGCCTGGTGAGACTAGCGGTAGCTCACAAGGCAAGACAAAGAGCGATCAAGGTAACGTGGAGTGCCACCATTGCCACAAGCTTGGGCATTGGAGGAGGAACTGCCTCGTGTACCGAGAGGACATTAAAGCAGGCCGCGTCTCTCTGTTGGTATGTCTTCTTCTTTTATTCATATGATTGAGATCAACCATGCAAGTTTCGGAACTTGGGTACTAGATACTGGTTGTGGTTCTCATCTGTGCAATCATTTGCAGGGCCTAAGAAACATCACAACTCTCGCAAGGGGTGATGTGGACATGCGAGTGGGGAATGGAGCAAGAGTAGCTGTCGTTTCAGTGGGAACATATGTAATCCAACTCCCGAGTGGATTTGAGTTATTTCTGAATAACTGTTACTATGTACCCAGTTTATCTAAAAACATTATTTCAGTTTCCGTACTTGATAAGGACGGTTTTTCGTTTGTAATAAAGGATAATAGCTGTATTTTATCTTTAAACGAAATGATTTATGGTAAAGCAGTTTCCATGAATGGGATTTATGTTTTAGATCAAACCACAGATATATTGCATGTGAGTAGTAAGAAAGCAAAGGTTGGTGACAAAGATCAAACCTATTTATGGCATTGCCGTATGGGACACATAAATGAAAAACGAGTGAAGAAGCTCATTGACAATGGGACTATCTCCCCATTTGACTATGAATCTTTTGGCACGTGTGAATCATGTCTCATAGGCAAAATGACTCGAAATTCCTTCAAAGGTGTTGGAATGCGCGCTGCTGACCTATTAGGACTCATACATACTGATGTGTGTGGACCTATGTCAATTAACGCTAGAGATGGCTATAGGTATTTTATCACTTTCACGGACGATTTGAGTAGATATGGTTATGTCTACTTAATGAAGCATAAAAGTGAGTCCTTTGACAAGTTCAAGGAATTCCAGAATAAGGTTGAAAACCAGCTGGATAGAAAGATTAAAGCACTACATTCAGATCGTGGTGGCGAATATCTTTCGAATGAGTTTGATCAACACCTTAAAGACTGTGGTGTAGTACTACAGTTAACTCCACCTGGAACACCACAATGGAATGGTGTGTCCGAACGGAGAAATCGAACATTGCTTGATATGGTTCGATCCATGATGAGTCACACGGTTGTACCTGACTCATTATGGGGATATGCTCTATTGTCAGCTGCTCTAATACTTAACCGAAGTCCGTCTAAAGCTGTAGACAAGACTCCATATGAATTATGGAAGGGAACGGTCCCTAACTTGTCCTTTATTCGGGTTTGGGGCTGCGAGGCTTATGTCAAGTGGAGACTTGACGATAAGCTCGGCCCACGATCGGTCAAGACATACTTTATTGGTTATCCAAAAGGGATGTTTGGTCCTTACTTTTACTCGCCTACCGAACATCGAGTTTTTGTTGCGGCTAGTGCGACGTTCTTAGAGAAAGAGTTTCTCGAGAATAGGATAAGTAATGGAACCTTCGTTCTGTCGGAGATTCAAGAACCAACAACCGAGCAACCAATGGAGGAAACTGTTCCTTTATCATCAGCTGCGGTTAATATTCCTTTGGAACCTAAGAGGTCGGGTAGACACTTTATTCCTCCAGACAGATACATTGGTATGGTCGAGGAGAATGAGAGAGATGACGTTTTACTCCTAGAGAGTAACGAACCCGCTACCTATAAAGGTGCCATGACCTGTTCCGACTCTAAGCTATGGCTTGACGCCATGCAATCCGAGATGGACTCTATGTATGAGAATGACGTATGGGATCTAGTTGATTTACCTAATAAGGTAAAACCTCTACAGTGCAAGTGGCTTTACAAGATAAAGCATTCTGTAGACGCGCAACCAGATACCTACAAGGCACGACTAGTGGCAAAGGGTTTCACTCAAGTGCACGGATTGCACTATGATGAAAGTTTTGCACCCGTAGTCATGCTGCGTTCCATTCAGATAATCTTAGCGATTGCCGCTTTTCATGACTATGAAATTTGGCAAATGGACGTGAAAACCGCCTTCTTAAACGGTTATTTGGAGGAGGAGTTGTACATGGTACAACCCGAAGGTTTCATTGATCCTAAAAATCCTAAGAAGGTATGCAAGCTTAAGCGTTCCATCTATGGACTTAAACAAGCTTCTCGGAGTTGGAATCATCGTTTCGAACAGGTGATAAAAGAGAATGGATTTACTCGATCGGTCGAGGAACCATGCTTATATATCAAGTCGAGTGGGAGCAAGATTGTCTTCCTAATATTGTATGTCGATGACATACTCTTGATTGGGAATGACATACCTCTCTTAACTTCGGTAAAAGTTTGGTTAAAGAACCATTTCCAGATGAAAGATCCGGGCCAGGCACAAAGAATTTTGGGGATCCGTATCTACAGAGATAGATCACGACGGATGTTATCCCTCAGTCAGGAGTCTTATATAGATAAGATTCTTGAGAGGTTCAGCATGACCAACTCCAAGAAGGGGAACCTTCCAATGGTCTTTGGGATGCAGTTGAGTAAAGCTCAAGCACCAAAGACATCGGAAGAGGTCGCGCGCATGAGTCGGATTCCTTATGCATCATCTATAGGATCGATCATGTATGCCATGATATGCACACGTCCAGACGTGGCATATGCATTGAGTATGACAAGTCGATACCAAGGCAATCCAGGTGAAACACACTGGATGGCTGTTAAGAATATCTTAAGTACCTACGGAGGACTAAGGATTGGGTATCGACTTATGGAGGCGACAACTGAGATATGCGCAATCGGTTACGCAGATGCTAGCTTCCAAACGGATCGAGATGACTCAAAATCTCAGTCTGGATTCGTTTTTACTCTGAATGGCGCTGCGGACAGCTGGAAAAGCTCCAAAAAAAGTGTTATAGCAGATTCTACGACTGAGTACGAGTACTATGCTGCTTCAGAGGCTGCGAAGGAAGCTATATGGATGCGTTAGTTCTTACAGGGACTAACTGTAGTTCCTAGTTCGGATGACCCGATCACCATCTATTGTGATAATAGTGGTGCCATCTTCCAGGCTAAGGAGCCTAAGTCCAGCAACAAGTCTAGGAATGTACAACGGAAGGCTCACATGATCCGAGATTACGTGGAGCAAAGGGAGATAGTGATAGACAAGATTGCTACGGATGATAACGTCGCAGATCCTCTCACTAAACCAGTGAGATATGATAAGCATGAAGGGCAAGTTATTTCCATGGGAATCAAACGTGTTCCTGAGTTGTATTAGTTGTTTTATATGGATTAGACACCTGTATCTTTTTCATTAAAACTATAAGGAAATCATTCCGGTTTGTAATTAATTGGTTTTCATGTGGGTTTGTACTGACAACATTGACACACAAAGTGAACTTGAATTTACATTATATTTATTTTGGGGTCCGTAATTGCCTACATGCAGCTGATATACTCTGGCAATTTTTTGTTGACGCTATTGATGGGTGGTTAACGAGCCATAAGTATAAACTGTGACTGATCGATCACAGATGAGAGTTATTAATGATACTGGCAGGACATTTGTGCCGACAGTTTATATGGAAGTGTCCCTAAGTTTCGGAACATTAGTTGCCAGGTCGTGGATAGGACATCCATAGTGTTCCTAGAGTCGATTCTTTTGACTATCGACTGTCTCTTGAGATAAAGGCAGTTTTTGGGTGACTTTGGTTTCTTTCTCATGGTTGACCGTAACAGGAGGCTAAGTAGATTTTCACTGGGTCATTTCATACTGCGCTTGTGTCTGCAAGATTCGAGTTGAAGAAAATATCCAACCTTTATCAGGATATGATATTTCTCAGGGCCAATCGAGGAGCTGTAACTGAAATGCATGGCCATGCTCGAATGAAGATTCGTTTATCAGTTAAGTTACTCTCTAGTCGGGGAAACCACTCTTGATACTGATCACTTGTAAACTACGACATTTGTGAATACGGACTTTGCAAATTGGTTTACATTGAGTGGGAGAAATTTATTATGGATATGAGAATCGGTTATCGCACATACACTTGTACGGACAAGTGGGAGATTGTTGGAGACAGTGTCCTCCACAGTTAGTGCAATAACATAAATAAATCTCTGTAGGTTCACAGGGTATACTTTGTATTGTAATTGTAATCAGTTGATTAACGTTTATCGATAACGGTTGACTTGCTAGATAAGTTTGACGTTATCGTCATACAGATGGCGGTGATCAACTGGTCCCTAAAAGTCACACCTAAAGGATGTGATGGAGAGATATGATTATTTGAGAAAATAATCATATTGATGCCTTATTAAATGACTAAAAGGTTAGTCGGTGTGTTTGACTAAAAGGTTAGTCAATGTGATGATGATATAATTATTTAATAATGATTAAATAAATTTAGCTGAGACGAATTAACTGTAAGTCGTAAATTGAATATAAAATGTTATATTTAATTGTTGTATATAATGTAAGCTAATTAAACATAAACCGTTATGATTAATTGGAAAATTATAAATATACGGATATTTATAATTAATGATATATTATAATGTCGGTCTTTGACTAATGACGATTATAATGTATTACATTATACTAGAAGCTAAAATGACCGGAAAAAGTGTCCAGATACACTCAGGGTTTTTCCGGTCAATGGGTAGTTATTTGAGGAGACTAAATATCCTCAATATTAAACTACTTGTGCCGTGAGAACAAGAGAAGAAAAATTTCTAACCTAATTTTCTACTCTCTCAACTTGTGCCTCCATCACACAAAACACAAAATAATAAAAGGTTAACTGTAACTTTTAATTCTTTTCTAGCAATTACAAGGGCATATCTCAATCAGTCTTGGGTGTTACGATTAGGAGGATATCTGTGTTGATATCTGTTCTTAGGCCGAATTTTGCTAGGACCAAAGGTTCAATTCGTTTTCTCTTTATTTTATATAGTTTTCATATTTATGACTTGCTTTCATATTATATAATTTTGTTATAATCCTAAATTTTAAGGGGATGTAAACAGTTATTTCCCACAAGTGGTATCAGAGCCAGGTTACAAAATTATATTATATGTTTTTCATTTTTATGAAATATAAATTTGAGAAAAAAAAAAAAAAAATTGATTTTACCGAAAAAAAAAATTGTCACGGCTGGATTTTTTTTTAGGGTTTTGTTATTTCCATTGTTGATTTATTGATATTGTTATTTTAAAAGGTTAAAATTCAATATAATAAATTTGTGGTTGTTTTAATTTGATAAGGATTAAATTAAAATAAGATGGAATTGTTTTGATTTTGATGTTGCTATTTTTTCGGATTCATTGTTTTAATTGATGATTTTTGAACAATGATTCAATTTTAATGATGTTCAAAGCGATTGTGATTAAATGAATATAACGATAATCGATTTAATCATGATTTAGATGTTCATTTTAAAAGGTGAAATTGAATAATCTAGTTTGAATCAATATTTAATAACGATTAGATATTGAATTTTGTACCGATCTAGCAATATATGCAACACCGAAAAATTTTCAGTACTGCTGCCCGTGTTACTGTGCTGCTACTGTTCATATAAAAAAAAAAAAAATTCTGTTTTTTTTCCGTAGCAGCAGTTTTTTTTTGATGTTTTTTTTTAATTTGTTTTTCCGGTTGTTTATGTTTAAACCGTGGAATATTAAAAAAAAAAAAAAAAAAAATTTGTGGTACTGTTCACGTGAACAGTATCCCGTAGAGAAAAAAAAAAAAAAAAATTTTTTTGGTTTTTTGTTTTTGACATTATAAAGATAATGTTTGTTTGTTTGTTATTGTGAAAAGGTTCACAATAATGATACCCAATTATTTTAAAAAGGTTTAAAATAAAAATGGATTATGGAAGATTAAAATTGTTGTGGGCAATTAAGGAATTGTCACATAATTTTGATCGGTTTGAATGGTGGTTTGGATAATTAATAAACATAATTAATGAATTATGTTTTGTAGTATTAATTTATATAGTTGATGTTTTTTTTTTGTTGAATGAATGAATGAATGGTTTATTTTACGTATTTTTTTGCAATTGGTTGAAAAATGTAATACCTAGTGTGGCTTTAGTTAATCATGTTTTCGTAATGATGAAAACATGGTTTGGTTGTAATTTTGAGATCTCGAATCTCCTTTTATTTTTCTTTTAATTATGTTTTGGAATTAGAATGTAAATAGGTTTATTTTGTAATTTTTAAATGTAATTTTAAGAAGATTAGAGACGGAGATCGGATGCTCACTCCCGCTACATGGACCAAGATGAGACAAAGTCAAGCTTCTCGGGTCCATAAGGATGGATTCCAAACTGGTATTTACTGTTCATTTTGGTAGATAGGCCACACTAGGACCGTTGTAATAGTTTACGTATTTTTTCGTTCTTTTGTTTTTCATTCACATGTTAAATAACTGCATCATATTCCGCCTAAACCAAACCACCTAAAATGCATGAAAAATGTTTCATATAGTTTGAATTTTCATCATAGACATACAAATGTCACTCGTTCATAGGGCCATCACCTTAGTCTAAATCATTCACGAAATGCTAGAATTTGTTCACTTAAAATGAATTAAACTTAAGATGATGGGATCTTCCTCTAAAATGAAAATTGAGATTAGTCTTTATAGGAAAAACTTCTATGAACCCCTTCTTCGTCGGACGTCATAATATGACCCCTTCTACGTTGGGTAAGTAGTGAGTGTTGACCTATTTTATCTCAACATTATA
Organism: Heliosperma pusillum; assembly: GCA_022085475.1. Lineage (NCBI taxonomy): Eukaryota > Viridiplantae > Streptophyta > Magnoliopsida > Caryophyllales > Caryophyllaceae > Heliosperma > Heliosperma pusillum. The sequence goes on from JAIUZE010003943.1 coordinate 18,466, forward strand.
GTACGAGTAATATCTCGGGATTATAATGGACTATAAGATAGAATTTACAGAAATTTATCGACCGAGAATTCTAAAGGTAGAATTACAATTTACAGAAATTGAGTCTTGGGATCAGTTATATAATTCTTGAGGGAGGTCAATTGTATAAATGCTTGAGTCATCGCATTAAACAGTTTTTGCATTAAGACTTAATTTTTAAAACGATGAAACTTATCTTATTATTTTCTTTTTCCACAGTCAAATATTCAGATATAAACTGCTAATAACAAATGGTTGGCCATACTGATGACCCAATGCCAAGTGCCACGCTCGGACGTGCGTCCTGGCTTAAGATATTCATGGACACTATGAATCAGTCAACGCGACTGAAGAGTAACGGGTCCAACTTTGCGGACTGGGAGGCGGCATTACGGAATGCTGCCATTGCTGACGGTAAGCTCGAGTACTTGACTAAGCCACTACCGCCAAACCCAGGCCCAAATGCAGAAGCAAATGAATCACTTGCTTATATTGATTTCGTAATGGAGGCGGGTGCGATAAAGAACGTACTCATCTTTTCAATGGAATCCAATTTGCAAAGACGATTCATTGCCAAAGGTGCAAACAAGATTTTCACCACGCTCTCTAACGAGTTCTCGAAAGCTCCGAGGATCGTTAGCTATGAGCATACCTGTCGCTTCTTTGAAGCGAAACTCCAGAAGGGCCAAGCAGTTAGCCCACACATTCTTGATATGATTGAGAAGGTCGAGAAACTGGAGGCACTTGGTTGCAAAATCGATGAGAAGATCGTCATAGACCGCGTTCTTCATTCACTTCATGATGGTTTTGCCCTTTTCAGGGCAAATTACTATATGAATGATAGGCAGAAGAGTCTTCATCAGCTCCACTCACTCCTTGTACAGACAGAGAGTGATCTGAAATTGAGTGGGAGTCTGAAACAGGACGTTCTCATGATTGCCAACAAGGGCAAGGGTATGGGCAAGGCTAAGGCAAACCTAGCTGTAGGGAAGCCGAAATTCAAAAAGCCAGGGCAAGGCAAGAGTGGGCCTGGTGAGTCTAGCGGTAGCTCACAAGGCAAGACAAAGAGCGATGAAGGTAACGTGGAGTGCCACCATTGCCACAAGCTTGGGCATTGGAGGAGGAACTGCCTCGTGTACCTAGAGGACATTAAAGCAGGCCGCGTCTCTCCTGTTGGTATGTCTTCTTCTTTTATTCATATGATTGAGATCAACCATGCAAGTTTCGGAACTTGGGTACTAGATACTGGTTGTGGTTCTCATCTGTGCAATCATTTGCAGGGCCTAAGAAACATCACAACTCTCGCAAGGGGTGATGTGGACCTGCGAGTGGGGAATGGAGCAAGAGTAGCTGTCGTTTCAGTGGGAACATATGTAATACAACTCCCGAGTGGATTTGAATTATTTCTGAATAACTGTTACTATGTCCCCAGTTTATCTAAAAACATTATTTCAGTTTCCGTACTTGATAAAGACGGCTTTTCGTTTGTAATAAAGGATAATAGCTGTATTTTCTCTTTACACGAAATGATTTATGGTAAAGCAGTTTCTATGAATGGCATTTATGTTTTAGATCAAACCACAGATGTATTGCATGTGAGTAGTAAGAATGCTAAGGTTGGTGACAAAGATCAAACCTATTTATGGCATTGCCGTATGGGACACATAAATGAAAAACGCGTGAAGAAGCTCATTGAAAATGGGACTATCTCCCCATTTGACTATGAATCTTTTGGCACGTGTGAATCATGTCTCATAGGCAAAATGACTCGAATTTCCTTCAAAGGTGTTGGAATGCGCGCTGCTTACCTATTAGGACTCATACATACTGATGTGTGTGGACCTATGTCAATCAACGCTAGAGATGGCTATAGGTATTTTATCACTTTCACGGACGATTTGAGTAGATATGGTTATGTCTACTTAATGAAGCATAAAAGTGAGTCCTTTGACAAGTTCAAAGAATTCCAGAATAAGGTTGAAAACCAGCTGGATCGAAAGATTAAAGCACTACGTTCAGATCGTGGTGGCGAATATCTTTCGAAGGAGTTTGATTGACACCTTAAAGACTGTGGTGTAGTACTGCAGTTAACTCCACCTGGAACACCACAATTGAATGGTGTGTCCGAACGGAGAAATCGAACATTACTTGATATGGTTCGATCCATGATGAGTCACACGGTTGTACCTGATTCATTGTGGGGTTATGCTCTTTTGTCATCTGCTCTAATACTTAACCGAAGTCCGTCTAAAGCTGTAGACAAGACTCCATTTGAATTATGGAAGGGAACGGTCCCTAACTTGTCCTTTATTCGGGTTTGGGGCTGCGAGGCTTATGTCAAGTGGAAACCTGACGATAAGCTCGGCCCACGATCGGTCAAGACATACTTTATTGGTTATCCAAAAGGGATGTTTGGTCATTACTTTTACTCGCCTACCGAACATCGAGTTTTTGTTGCGGCTAGTGCGACGTTCTTAGAGAAATAATTTCTCGAGAATAGGACAAGTAATGGAACCTTCGATCTGTCGGAGATTCAAGAACCAACAACCGAGCAACCAATGGAGGAAACTGTTCCTTCATCATCGGCTGCGGTAAATATTCCTGAGGAACCCAGGAGGTCGGGTAGAGTCTCCATTCCTCCAGACAGATACATTGGTATGGTCGAGGAGAATGGGCGAGATGACGTTTTACTCCTAGAGAGTAACGAACCCGCTACCTATAAAGGTGCCATGACCTGTTCCGACTCTAAACTATGGCTTGAAGCCATGCAATCCGAGATGAACTCTATGTATGAGAATAACGTATGTGATCTGGTTGACTTACCTGATAAGGTTCGGCCTCTTCAGTGCAAATGGCTTTATAAAATAAAGCATTCTGTAGAAGGACAACCAGATACATACAAGGCACGACTAGTGGCAAAGGGTTTCACTCAAGTGCAAGGATTGCACTATGATGAAATTTTTGCACCCTTAGTTATGCTGCGTTCCATTCGGATAATCTTAGCGATTGCCGCTTTTCATGACTATGAAATTTGGCAAATGGATGTGAAAACCGCCTTCTTAAACGGTTATTTGGAGGAGGAGTTGTACATGGTACGACCCGAAGGTTTCATAGATCCTAAAAATCCTAAGAAGGTATGCAAACTTAAGCGTTCCATTTATGGACTTAAGCAAGCCTCTCGTTGGCATCATCGTTTCGACCATAAAAGAGAGAGGGAAAAGCGGGGATAGAAATCTCTCAGTCCTATCGATTTATTGTACTCGATCGGTCGAGGAACCATGCTTATATATCAAGTCGAGTGGGAGCAAGATTGTCTTCCTAATATTGTATGTCGATGACATACGCTTGATTGGGAATGACATACCTCTCTTAACTTCGGTAAAAGTTTGGTTAAAGAACCATTTCCAGATGAAAGATCTGGGCAAGGCACAAAGAATTTTGGGGATCCGGATCTACAGAGATAGATCACGACGGATGTTATCCCTCAGTCAGGAGTCTTATATAGATAAGATTCTTGAGAGGTTCAGCATGACCAACTCCAAGAAGAGGAACCTTCCAATGGTCTCTGGGATGCATTTGAGTAAAGCTCAGGCACCAAAGACATCGGAAGAGGTCGAGCGCATGAGTCGGATTCCTTATGCATCAGCTATAGGATCGATCATGTATGCCATGATATGCACACGTCGAGACGTGGCATATGCATTGAGTATGAAAAGTCGATACCAAGGCAATCCAGGTGAAACACACTGGATGGCTGTTAAGAATATCCTTAAATACCTACGGAGGACTAAGGATTGGGTATTGACTTATGGAGGCGACACTGAGCTATGCGCAATCGGTTACGCAGATGCTAGCTTCCAAACGGATCGAGATGACTCGAAATCTCAGTCTGGATTCGTTTTTACTCTTAATGGCGCTGCGGTCAGCTGGAAAAGCGCCAAACAAACTGTTATAGCAGATTCTACGACTGAATCCGAGTACTATGCTGCTTCAGAGGCTGCGAAGGAAGCTATATGGATGCGTCAGTTCTTACAAGGACTAACTGTAGTTCCTAGTTCGGATGACCCGATCACCATCTATTGTGATAATAATGGTGCCATCTTCCAGGCTAAGGAGCCCAAGTCCAGCAACAAGTCTAGGCATGTACAACGGAAGGCTCACATGATCCGAGATTATGTGGAGCAAAGGGAGATAGGGATAGACAAGATTGCTACGGATGACAACGTCGCAGATCCTCTCACTAAACCATTGAGATATGATAAACATGAAGGGCACGTTATTTCCATGGGAATCAAACGTGTTCCTGAGTTGTATTAGTTGTTTTGTATGGATTAGACACCTGTATCTTTGTCATAAAAACTATCTATAAAATCATCGTTTTGTTTATATTTTGTTTTTCATGTGGGTTGTACTGACAACATTGAACACCACAAAGTGAACTGAATTACATTATATTTTGTTTTGGTCCGTAATCGCCTACATGAGCTGATAACTCTGGCAATTATTTTGTGACGTCGATTGATGGTGGGTTCAACAAGCCATAAGTCAAACTGTTGACTGATCGATCACAGATGCGAGTTATAATGATACTGCGCAGGACATTTTGTGACGACGTTATGGAGTCCTAAATGTTCGGAACATTAGGTGCCGGGTCGTGGATAGGACATCCATAGTGTTCCTAGAGTCGATTCTTTTGACTATCGACTGTCTCTTGAGATAAAGGCAGTTTTTGGGTGACTTTGGTTTCTTTCTCATGGTCGACCGTAACAGGAGGCTCAGTAGATTTTCACTGGGTCATTTCATACTGCGCTTGTGTCTGCAAGATTCGAGTTGAAGAAAATATCCAACCTTTATCAGGATATGATATTTCTCAGGGCCACTCGAGGAGCTGTAACTGAAATGCATGGCCATGCTCGAATATAGATTCGTTTATCAGTTAAGTTACTCTCTAGTCGGGGAAACCACTCTTGATACTGATCACTTGTAAACTACGACCTTTGTAAATACGGACTTTGCAAATTGGTTTACATTGAGTGGGAGAAATTTATTATGGATATGAGAATCGGTCATCGCACATACACTTGTACGGACAAGTGGGAGATTGTTGGAGCCAGTGTCCTCCACAGTTAGTGCAATAACATAAATAAATCTCTGTAGGTTCACAGGGTATACTTCGTATAATACTCAGTTGATTAACGTTTATCAATAACGGTTGGCTTGCTAGATAAGTTTGACGTTATTGTCATACTGATGGCGGTAATCAACTGGTCCCTAAAAGTCACACCTATTGGATGTGTTCGAGAGATATGATTATTTGGGAAAATAATTATATTGATGCCTTATAATATGACTAAAAGGTTAGTCAGTGTTTTTGACTAAACGGTTAGTCAATGTGATGATAAAAAATTATTTAATACAGATTAAATAATGTTGTTTAGCCGAATTAACAGTAATTCGAGATTAAATATAAAAGGTTATATTTAATTGTCATATATATTGCAAGCTAAATTAAATATAAACTGATATGTTGAATTAGTAAAATTGTAAATATACGGATATTTATAATTCATAATATACGGATATTAATTGCAATATATTAATAGCTAAATATGAACCGAAAATAAAGTATTATAATACTCTAAAATTTCGGCCATATGGAGGGTTTTTAGGAAAGAAAATACCTTTCCTAATTACACTAGGATACCTTGTGATAGGGGACTATATAAAGGAATTGGTTTCCCTATTTTATTTGATTTTTTTGATCAACCCTAATCACAAGTTGAGCCTCCACCATCACATAATTCACAAAAAGAGAGAAAACGGTTTCTCAAGAGTTCTAGCAATCTCAAGGCAATCTTGTTCCATCTAGGGTGTTTTGATTAGGAGAATACCTATTTTGGTATTTGTTCTTAGGCCTTTATCGCAAGGACTAAAGGTTATTTCTTAATCCCTTCGTCTTATGCAATTTTGTTTATGACTATTAATCATATAAGTTAAATTTCATTATAATCCTGTCGATTTAAAGGGTTGTATATGGATACAAATCCCACAGGAGTCCAGTGTAGAACTGATCACTAAATGCCATGTCACGTTCTTTTATCCTCTGTGCGCACGTGTCTCGATGTAAGCTGTTTTCTCGACATAGGATTTCACACATTACCGTCTTTTTGTAGCAGGAAAGTCAACTCTTTAGAAGGGTGTATTTGAAACTCGATGCACTTTCTCACTTCCATTTTGCTCATAAGCCGGTATTTTTTCCTCATTTTATTCATAGATTTCATCAGTTCTATAGATAAAATTTAACCCTTTTGTCCCTGGTTTGTGTGTTTAATGAACATGAACTTGACAGGTTATGGAAGATATAACTATCCCGACAAATGTTCCAAATTTAGCCATGAAAGGGGTATGAGCCTCATCTCATGCTTAGTGCGTCTTTTTTCTAGATCGTGTATGGTAGTAAAAATATTATCTAGGATTGTGATTCAGAGTCATGCTTAGTGCAATGACAGACTTAGGAAAATTTGTTTGGTGTCTCATTAAAAATATTAAAGCAATTACGGAGTATTACTTTATTATACAAAAGGTACAAATTATATTTTTTTGCGCAAAAAATAGAGAAAAGCATAATAAAATAACGTATATGGTCCATGTCCTTGTATGTAAATCCACCAATACTTAGTCGAGTAGGATTTACAGCTCCTATTACCGGTTTGATGAGCAGATAGCTCCAATTTTGGATTATGTTATACTCCTTTCGCCTGAGCGAGTAGTGATTAATCTTTAATAGGGATGTTGATAAGGCGGGTGATGACAATGGTTATTCTTTTTTATGTTCCCCCCTCCTGTATCAATGATACCTCCCGTCTCCTATCTAAATAGTTGTTATAAGCAATTTAAAATCTCTAGAAAGCACGCCTTGCTGCAGGTAAAAGCCAGCTATGTCCATGAAATGTGGGACACATAATCCTAGATTGGACTTCAACATTGAGGAGCGGATTTCAAAGATGTGATTAATATTCACTGGTGGGTCAACCACCACAATGCCTAATGAAAGTTAGTGTACGGAATACTCAATATTGATTAACGTTGGCTACATTCTTTATACAGGACATGTCTGCACGTTCCGTTCAATCTGGTATTGGAAATCTTCCATGTCTGCCATTGGCTTATCCTCCACTTCATCCAAGTCAACCACTTGATTTACGGCGAGGACTTCCTAAACTCAGCGCTTCTCTGACTTTGACAAAGACATTTAACGCTCAATTGACAAACATGGATGGAGGGTTCAAAGAACCCACTCATTAGGTATGTTAATTTATCCACAAGACACATTTTCTTCCAGCTATCTCATTAAACTTCTGGCTGTTTAAATGAAGATTCTCGTAGGGAAAGATTAGAGAGTACAGGGAAAGACGTTTCACGATAAAGTTAGGAAAAAGTCTGAATTGATGTACAGGGAAAGACAAGAGAGTAGACTAATCCCCCTTCCTTTTCTTTTGTGTAGGCGGTTTTATTTTGAATCCTTTTGTTGATTTGTTTTGTTATGATAGATTATCTCAGGGTAATTTCCGAGAATCTTGTTTAATTAATATATGGGGTGGATCTTTAGAATTTTCGGGAAAATGGTACCTGGATTAAGACGCACAAACGCAATTGTTTTACCAACTTTTTCTATTATCCTCAAACTGGCTATAATTTCTTCATTGTGTAGATTGAGTATTTTGCCACATACTCTTGATTATATTGGTAAGTTATTTGAATGTGATTTTGAGGTCAAAGTACATTGTTGCTTGTTTTTAGTGAATAAGGAAACTTAAGAACTTTGATTGTGAGGTTAAGGTTGGGGGAAGGCGAATGAGAGGTATAAGAGGTTGAGGTTAGAAGAAAAGCTTCTGGCTGGAGGATGAGGAGGAGAGTGGAGGAGGAGGAGGTTGGGGAAAATTGGAGGAGGAGGTTGTTAAGGTTGGAGGAGGGGGGAGAGGAGAAGGTGGTTGAGGACTTGAAATTGAGGTTGTTGAGGTTGAGGTTGAGGTTGAGGTTTAGGGAGATGGACGAGGTGCACGAGGAAGCCAATACTGTTATTAGCATTGACCTCTTGGTTATAGTAGACATGATTAGGTAGAAGAGGTTTCAATATTGTTAGCATTATTGGCAACTTGGTTACCATTCATACTATTATCCCTTTTACAACAGTAGTTCCGCTACTACCTCTAAGTATGCAATTAAACATAATCCATTGACATATAGTCAGTTAATGGAAAGGTCAGTGCCTTTGTTTTCAATTGAGGAAAAAAAGGTTTGTGTGGTTCTTGGGTCTTGATTTATCTCATAGGATGGTTTGTGTATATATGAAGAAAAGTGCAATATGGGGCAGTACTTGTGAATTAGTACGTGTTTTTGATGGGACATAGACGAAAAATCAAGTTGATTTTTGATCTTCTTCTTCGTATCCGTTCATCATTTTAAGCTCGCTTGTAGCCCTATTTAACTATAAGTTTGTATCTTAGGAAGCTTTTGAATGTTGACAGCACAAGCATTTGGATTTAGCGAAATCACAAATAACGGGAACATTCGATAGATATTGGTGTTGAGAAAGGGTTACTTTTCTTTTTTTTTTGTTTGAAGTTTACCTTTTTTTTCCCCTTTTCAATAATGGATATATAGTGGATATAGAGGTAAGAGGAATGTAGTTTTTTAGATGATTTTATATGACTTTTTTTGTGATCTACAAGTTGTCTCTGGTTTGATAGCGGAAATTGTAGAACATAAAATCATTGGCATCTTTCTTTTTTTCTGCCTACCATTGTGTGGATTTGTATTTGCATGTAATGGTTTTCTAACATCATTGCAATTGCCATTTTCCAGTCGTGTTTGAGTGCATCATGTGTTTGAATGGTCTGTAGGCACCAATACTATTTACGCGTGTTTCCTAACCATAGATCTGGTATTGTGCAGATTTCATCCAATAATGTGAAATCTGGTTTCCTTAGTAACCGAAGTAGTAAAGTGGTGATAGAAGGATTGATCTAGGCATGCTATCATACGGACAGTGGTAGCTGTTGGAACTAAAATGCTATATGGAATGACAGACTTCAAGACGCGTTTGAAATATATATATGGATAGACATAGTAAATTTGATTTTTATTTCTTTGCTTGTATCTTAGTGTATTGAGTGGTAACCTAAGAGGCTGTACGAAGTTTGAATGTATGAGGTGATTAACAAAGTGGATAGTAAATTAGTAATAAACCTTTTTCTTTTCTCAAAAGATTAAGACAAGGGATTATAATTCTTTCTAAAGTAAATAATTGTGCTCATCTTGCAAACAACAATTTTTAAATATAAGTATATTGGGATATCCCGAGCAAAGTGCGACATTCAACGTCTTATGCTAAAATGAAAGCAAGGTGCCCACAGACAACAATCGTATAATATGCATCACCGAAAAATACCCTTCTATAAAACAATTATAATTACTAAAAAATAAAATGATTATCATTATTTCTAGCAAAACTAACAAGCAACTATAACAATCTACGAGAAAACCACGCACTCTATGAATAAATCGATATTAAGCCAAATAAACGAGTCACAATATCTTGGGGTATCGCGCGCATCGCGCGCTATACAACAACTAGTTCATATAAATAGGCATATCATATGTTAATGTAACTTATGCAATTCTCAATGAAATACAACCATTCATAATTCTAATATATAGGCTGTCTCCTTAAGGCAATTTGTCTCCTCTATGGTACAAAAGGTTAATGAACAATTGTCTCCCAGGATAGAACGGGTTACATTTCTCATGACAAGAAATCATCTCAACAAAAAAAGCTTAAGCCGCCGGTGCGAGTCCCAATATTGGTTTTTATACTCTAACACGTCACCTCACACGAATGCCCTTTGGACTTGAAGTGTGGATGCAACTGCAGAACTCCCTATACCTTGTGCTAAAATTCTACTTTAAAAGTGAGATTTGAATCCACGACCTTTTGTTTGTATGTAGGGAATTCAACCAGCTAAGGTAACTCATGCTCTTGCCCATGTCTCT
>JAIUZE010003944.1:0-18366 GCA_022085475.1 Heliosperma pusillum
ATTAACGTTTATCGATAACGGTTGGCTTGCTAGAAGTTTGACGTTATTGTCATTTTAATGGCGGTGATCAACTGGTCCCTAAAAGTCACACCTAAAAGGATGTGCCTGAGAGATGTGATTATATGAATAATATAATCACATTGATGCCTTATTAAATGACTAAAAGGTTAGTCGATGTAATGATGATACAATTATTTAATAACGATTAAATAATATTAGCTGAGATGAATTAAATGTAATTCGTAAATTAAATATAAACCGTTATATTTAATTAATGTATATAATATAAGCTTAAACGAATTAAATTGTTAATTCGTAATTAAACATATAAAATGTTATATTTAATTAGCAAATTATAAATATACGGATATTTATAGTTGACGTATATATTATATCACATGCTAATATAACCGAAAAAGGAAGGAGAAAAACAGTCTTTTTCTTCTCATATTTTCGGCTATTTAGAGTTAAATAAAAGAAAATATCTTCGATCATTCTTTTATGGTAACTAGGTCAAAAACCTAATAACAAGAGGGTTAAAAGAAAGAAAAAGTCTTCTCCTTCAAAAACTCTAGAGGTACACGGCCATATAGAGCAAGAGAACACAAGAAAAATTCTGATTTTTTTCTCTAATTATCTCTATCTTTCATCATCAAAAAAAGAAAAATTAGCAGTAACTTTTCTCTAAAATTCTAGCACAAGCAAGGCATATCTTGGAGCATCTTGGGTGCAACAATTAGGAGAATATCGACTTCGATATTGTTCATAGGTCATATTTGCTAGGACCAAAGGTTAATTCTAGATTCATATGATTTTATATTATGCAATTCATTTATGACTCGTAATTCATACACTATAGTTTCGTTAAAATCCGTAATTTAATGACGAAATATACCGATATTTCTCACAAGTGGTATCAGAGCCAAGGGCTACGAAATTGTTTTATATGTTTTCATATTTGATGAAATACGGAGTATAAGATTAGAAATTTTTGTTTTGGTTTTTTTTTTGTTTTTGTTTCGGCTGAAAGAAGAAAAAAAAAATTAGGGTTTGTTTTTTGCTACTGTTCACGGTACTGTTCACGGCCAGAGAAAAAAACAATTGGTACTGATCACGGCACTGTTCAGCCGTGAAGAAAAAAAAATTATTTTTTTTGCCTTGTTTTTCCATTTTGATTCATTATAATTGTTGTTTTAAAAAGTTAAGACGATAACATGATGAATTAGTAGTTGTTTTAATTTAATAAGGATTAAATTAAAATGTAAATGGAAATCGATTTGTATGTTCATCGCTATATATTTTCGGTATTCATTGATTTAGATATTTTTTTAAAATTGTTAAATTGAATAATCTAGTTTGTATCGATGTTTAATATTGATTAGATGTTGATATTTTGTACCGATCTTGAATATATTAGTAACATCAAATTTTTTTTAAAAGAAAAAGTTTCGGTTTTTATATTTTTTTTTTGATCGAAAGTTTTTTTCAATTCATTATAATGATAATGTTTTGTTTATTATTGTGAAGAAGTTCACAATAATTGGATACCCAATTATTTTAAAGAGGTTTAAAATAATGTTGTATTAATTCATGTTAAAGAATATGAATTAAAATTGGATTATGTTTGGTTGGGACTATTGTGATTAATTAAGGAATTATCACATAATTTTGATCATTTTAAAAGGTGGTTTGGATAAATTACTCTTCATAATTAAATTATTATGTCTTGAATGATTAATTTATAGTTGATGCATATTATTTTGTTGAATGAATGGTTGAATGGTTGAATGGTTTAATTTACGTATTTTTGCAATCGGTTGTAAATTGTATTACCTAGTGTGGTCTTAGTTGATCATGTTTTCGTAATGATGGAAACATGATTTTTGATGTAATTTTGAGATCTCGAATCTCCATTTTATTTTTCATTAAATTACGTTTTTAAATTAGAATGTAAATAGGTTTATTTTTATTAATTTATTAAATGTATTTTGAGAAGACTAAAGATGGAGATCGGATTACTCACTCCCGCTACATGGACCAAGATGGAACATCAAGACAAGCTTCTCGGGTCCAAATGGGTTTGATTCCAAAGTTGTATTTTTGTTCATTTGGGTAGATAGGCCACACTAGGACTTTGTAATATTTTTATGTTTTTTTCGTTCTTGTTGTTTTTCATCACATGATAGTTAGTGCATCATATTCCGCCTAAACCAAACCACCTACTACTAAAATTGCATGAAAATTGACTCATATAGTTTGATGTTAGTTATCATGGACATAAAGATGTCACACGAATTTTAAGCCATCATCTTAATTTATTCATTCTCGCATGCTAGATATTCGTTCACTTAAAATGAATTAAAATAAAGTTAATGGGATCTTCCTCTAAAACCTAAAATTGAGACTAGTCTTTATAGGCCAAACTACTATGAATCCCTTCTTCGTCGGTAGGCATATAGGACTTTACTCTCCATATGACCCCTTCTACGTTGGGTAAGTAGTGTGTGTTGACCTATTTTATCTCAACATTATAGTCCGAAGAGTTTCTCGTGATTATGATGGACTAAAGATAGAATTTACAGAAATTTATCGACCAAGAATTCTAAAGGTAGAATTAGCCAAGAGGTTGGCTTATCAATTTACAGATAATTGAGTCTTGAGATCATTTATATAATTCTAGAGGGAGGTCAATTGTATAAATGCTCGAGTCTTTGCATTAAATCATATTTTGCACTAGACTTAAATTCAAAACGATGAGAATGCTTATTTTTCCTTATTTTCAGTGTAGAACTCGTTTATATTGATAATACTGCATATAACAAATGGCTGGAAATACTGATATCCTTATGCCAAGTGCCACGCTCGCGCGCGAATCCTGGCTTAAAGCTTTTATGGACCACATGAATCAGTCCACGCGACTGAAGAATGACGGGTCCAACTTTGCGGACTGGGAGGCGGCATTGCGGAATGCTGCCATTGCTGACGGTAAGCTCAAGTACTTGACTGAGCCAATACTGCCAAACTCAGGCTCCAATGCGAGACCTAACGAGACACTTGAATATAGTGACTTTGTTATGGAAGCGGGTGCGATAAAGAACGTACTCATCTTTGCAATGGAAAGCAATTTGCAAAGACGCTTCATTGCCCAAGGTGCAAACAAGATTTTCACCACGCTCGCTAACGAATTCTCAAAAGCACCGAGGATCGTCACTTATGAGCATACCTGCCGCTTCTTTGAGGCGAAACTCCAGAAGGGCTAACCGGTTAGCCCACACATTCTTGATATGATTGAGAATGTCGAGAAACTGGAGGCACTTGATTGCAAAATCAGTGAGACCATAGTCATTGACCGTGTGCTTCATTCACTTCATGATGGTTTTGCCCTTTTCAGGGCAAATTACTATATGAATGATATGAAGAAAAGTCTTCATCAGCTACACTCACTTCTCGTACAGACCGAGAATGATATGAAAATAAGTGGGAGCATGAAGCAAGATGTTCTCATGATTTCCAACAAGGCCAAGGGTAAGGGCAAGGCTCGTGGCGACCTAGCTGTAGGAAAGCCAAAGTTTAAAAAGTCAGGAAACGGCAAGAGTGGGCATGGTGAGACCAGTGGCTCACAAGGCAAGGCAAAGAGCAAGGACAGTAACATGGAGTGCCACCATTGCCACAAGACTGGGCATTGGAGGAGGAACTGTCCCGTGTACCGTGAGGACATAAAAGCAGGTCGTGTCACTCCTGTTGATATGTCATCTTTTATTAAAGGTTGGTGACAAAGATCAAACTTATCTATGGCACTGCCGTATGGGACACATAAATGAGAAACGTGTAAAGAAACTCATTAACAATGGGACTATCTCCCCATTTGATTACGAATCATTTGGCACGTGTGAATCATGTCTTATCGGTAAAATGACTCGAATTTCCTTCAAAGGTGTTGGAATGCGCGCTAGTGACCCATTAGGACTCATACATACTGATGTATGTGGACCTATGTCAATAAACGCAAGAGACGGCTATAGATATTTTATCACTTTCACGGATGATTTGAGTAGATACGGATATGTCTACTTAATGAAGCATAAAAGTGAGTCCTTTGAAAAGTTCAAGGAATACCAGAATAAGGTTGAAAACCAACTGGGAAGAAAGATTAAAGCACTTCGCTCAGATCGTGGTGGCGAATATATTTCAAATGAGTTTGATCAACACCTTAAAAACTGTGGTGTAGTATTACACTTAACTCCACCTGGAACACCTCGATTAAATTGTGTGTGCGAACGGAGAAATCGAACATTACTTGATATGGTTCGATCCATGATGAGTCACACGGTAGTACCTGATTCACTATGGGGTTATGCTCTTTTGTCAGCTGCTCTTATACTTAACCGAAGTCCGTCTAAAGCTGTAGACAAGACTCCATACGAGTTATGGAAGGGAACGGTCCCTAACTTGTCCTTTATTCGGGTTTGGGGCTACGAGGCTTATGTCAAGTGGAGACACGAGGATAAGCTCGGCCCGCGATCAGTCAAGACATACTTTATTGGTTATCCAAAAGGAATCTTTGGTCATTACTTTTATTCGCCTACCGAACAGCGAGTTTTTGTTGTGGCTAGTGCGAAGTTCTTAGAGAAAGAGTTTCTCGAGAATAAGTTAAGTAATAGAACATTCGATCTGTTGGAGATTCAAGAACCAACAACCGAGCAACCAATGGAGGAAGAGGTTCCTTCAACTTCTGCTACGGTTAACATCCCTATGGAACCTAGGAGGTCGGGTAGAGTCTCCATTCCTCCAGACAGATACATTGGTATGGTCGAGGAGAATGAGAGAGACAATGTTTTACTCCTAGAGAGTAACGAACCCGCTACCTATAAAGGTGCCATGACCTGTTCCGACTCTAAGCTATGGCTTGAAGCCATGCAATCCGAGATGAACTCCATGTATGAGAATGACGTATGGGATCTTATTGATTTGCCTGATAAGGTACGGCGTCTTCAGTGCAAATGGCTTTATAAGATAAAGCATTCCATAGAAGGACAACCAGAGACCTATAAGGCACGACTAGTAGCAAAAGGTTTCACTCAAGTGCAAGGATTGCATTATGATGAAATTTTTGCACCCGTAGTTATGCTGCGTTCCATTCGGATAATCTTAGTGATTGCCGCTTTTCATGACTATGAAATTTGGCAGATGGATGTGAAAACCGCCTTCTTAAACGGTTATTTGGAGCAGGAATTGTACATGGTACAACCCGAAGGTTTCATTGATCCTAAAAATCCTAAGAAAGTTTGCAAGCTTAAGCGTTCCATTTATGGAATTAAGCAAGCTTCTCGGAGTTGGAATCATCGTTTCGACCAGGTGATAAAAGAGAATGGTTTCACTCGATCGGTCGAGGAACCATGCTTGTATGTCAAGTCGAGTGGGAGTAAGATTGTCATCTTAATATTGTATGTTGATGACATACTCTTGATTGGGAATGACATCCCTCTATTATCTTCGGTAAAAGTATGGTTAAAGAACCATTTCCAGATGAAAGATCTGGGTGAGACACAACGCATATTGGGGATCCGTATCTATAGAGATAGATCACGATGGATGTTATCACTAAGTCATGAGTCTTATTTAGATAAGATTCTTGAGAGGTTCAGCATGACCAACTCCAAGAAGAGGAACCTTCCAATGATTACTGGGATGCATTTGAGTAAAGCTCAGGCACCCAAGACATCGGAAGAGGTCGAGCACATGAGTCGTGTTCCTTATGCATCAGCTATAGGATCGATCATGTATGCCATGATATGCACACGTCCGGACGTGGCATATGCATTGAGTATGACGAGTCGGTATCAAGGCAATCCAGGTGAAACACACTGGATGGCTGTCAAAAACATCCTTAAGTACTTACGAAGGACTAAGGATTGGGTATTGACTTATGAAGGAGACACTGAGCTATGCGCAATCGGTTACGCAGATGCTAGCTTCCAAACAAATCGAGATGACTCGAAATCTCAGTCTGGATTCGTCTTTACTCTTAATGGCGCTGCGGTCAGTTGGAAAAGCTCCAAACAGAGTGTTATAGTAGATTCTACAACTGAGTCCGAGTACTATGCCGCTTCAGAAGCTGGAAAGGAAGCTATATGGATGCGTCAGTTCTTACAAGGACTAACCGTAGTTCCTAGTTCGAATGACTCTATCACCATCTATTGTGATAATTGAGGTGCCATCTTCCAGGCTAAGGAGCCTAAGTCCAGCAACAAGTCTAGACATGTATTTCGGAAAGCTCACATGATCCGAGATTACGTGGAACAAAAGGAAATAGTAAGTGACAAGATTGCTTCGGATGACAACATCGCGGACCCTCTCACTAAACCGTTAAAATATGATAAGCATGAAGGGCACGTTATTTCCATGGGAATTAAACGTGTTCCTGAGTTGTAATAGCTGTTTTATATGGATTAGATAAATGTATCTTTTTCATGCACTATTTATAACATCATCGTATTATTTCATATTTTGTTTCTCATGTGGATTGTACGACAACATTGAACACCACGAAGTGAACTGAATTACATTATAATTGTTTTCGTCCGTAATCGCCTACATGAGCTGATAACTCTGGCAATTATACTGTGAAGTTGATTGAT
The DNA here is from genome assembly GCA_022085475.1 of Heliosperma pusillum. Taxonomy (NCBI): domain Eukaryota; kingdom Viridiplantae; phylum Streptophyta; class Magnoliopsida; order Caryophyllales; family Caryophyllaceae; genus Heliosperma; species Heliosperma pusillum. The sequence goes on from JAIUZE010003944.1 coordinate 6,639, forward strand.
GGTGGGTTCAACGAGCCATAAGTGTAACACCCGGAAATGTACCCTATTTTTCTAGTAGAAATATTTTACGAAATCTTTTCAGCAAATTTAAGTTTTAATTTGGAATTTATTGTTTCCAGTCGAATTTGGAATTTCCGAGTTCGTATTTGGAATTTCCGCAAGATTCCATGAGAATCCCGTCTTAAGGCAAGTTTGACTTTTCTTGACTTTTGAGTCGTCTTTGACTTTTCTTGACTTTTGAGTCGTCTTTGACTTTTCTTGAATTTTAAGTCGTCTTTGACTTTTCTTGACTTTTAAAGCTCTTTGACTTGTTCTTGAATTTGAAGTCGTCTTGATGACTTTTCTGGATTTTTAAGTGCGTCTTGACTTTTCTTGACTTGTGACCGCCTTTGACTTTCGTTGAGCTTTCCTGACTCACCCTTACTTATAACTCCCTCATACTCCTTAACCTAATATCATTCCGACACACCTCAACCTCTTCTTCCTTCTCTAGAACCATAAAAAAACCTTGCCCTCCATTTTCCGATCCCGTCTTTGAAATCCCGTATCTTCTTCTCTTCTTCGTTTCTTGTTGTAAATTCTCGTAGTTTCTCTCATTCTTCCCCTCTGCCTTCCTCTATCCGTATTGGTAATAAAATTACTCTTTTCCCGCGTTTAAATTATCCGTCCTGTCTCAGGTGAATGATATTCATCTTTTAATTAATCTTATTGTATGTAGGTGGAGACTAGGAAGGTTTAGAAAACCGTTTAAAGACGCAAAAGGTAACGGTGAAGGTTCCTCGATATCATTGTAAACTTGTTTTATGTGTTTTCCTCTCTAGTCTAGTAATCGTTTTAGATTTGTTAGTTATGCTTAGGACTTTTGTTGTTGTTGATGGATGTTGTTAGTTGTTAATTGATATGAGAATTGATGATTTGTGATGATAAATGAGGATTTTGTTGTTGATAACATGTTGGAAATTGATCGTCCTTGAATCCCGTGAAGGACGCAGGCTGCGTTGGGGGACGCAGGCTGCGTCGTAGGATGCAGGCTGCGTCGTGGTGACGCAGGCCGCGTCATTCTCTGCCGACTGAACTTTTCCTGCACTGACCCCTTTTCGTAAAATGATCATATCTCCTTCGTTACTTGCTTGTTTTGGTCGTGTGACATCTCGTTGGAACCGTAAGAGGATAAGCTACACCTCGACCTTGGGATTTCTGCATTCCCATACTAGAACTCTATTTATGACCGTTTGAAGTGGACCCTTGTTTCGTTGGTTTCCAAACAACGTTGTTTTGGAGAGGTGATCAATGTTTTTATTCATTATGCTTCATAAACTTGTTCTAATGCTTATGTATCATGTATTGACTCATGTTTATCATATGTAAACTTATATGATTCCCTATTCTCATGTTTTGTGATGGTTTTTGGTATGTTCCCACTTTGAGTCGGTTTTTACAAATGATACGGTTTGAGCACTATTTTGTCTTGTGCTTTGTACTCTCATTCCCTTGGCTACCTTCCCGTTCGTAAGGCTGGAATGTCGGAACGGAGAGGTATCCTACTGCTTAATTGCATGTGTAGTGGCATACGACGACGTTGTTGGGAGTTGAACGCTATGCGTTGTTCGACCCGGCCGTCAAATGTTGTGTACTTGCGAGGTGGTGTTCTTTGCATGTAGCTTATAAGCCATGGGGGGTCATTTAGTCAGCATTTTTACCTCATATTTTCGTCCCCAGTTTGGTCCTATGTTACACGATTTGCAGATAAATTCATTTCATTAGACAGTTTATTGGTGGCGGGGCCGATAGGATCCCGCGGGGTGCTAAATGAAGATATTGATCTCAATTTGCAGGAATTAAGGCGGAAATGAGGAAATCGGTGCATAAAGACATTGCATGAGTCGGGATTTCGAAGATGAGTTGAAAAATGAAGAAATATGTCATCAGGTGGCCCAGGCCGGTCCCCAGACCGGCGGCCGGTCGACCGGCCCAGACCGGCCCACCACCACCACTCACTAATGAAAGAAGTGGAAAAGTGAAGAAAAGGCCCCAGGTAGCGCCGGCCGGTCGACCGGCGGCCGGTCGACTACCCGGCCTGCGCCTACATCAGAAGCCATAGAGAGTGATTTGGTGCTCCAGGCCGGTGGGGGACCGGCGGCCGGTCGACCGGCCCAGGCCACTATTTCCCATACTTAGAAGATTTTTGAAGATTTTGAAGGCAAAGTTCCTGAAGTCACGCATGTGCTCCAGGCCGGTCAGAGGCCCGGCGGCCGGTCGACCGGCCGGGAACACAGCATCGCAAAAATCGCCCTCTTCTTCTAATTTCTTCCTTAATTTCGAGGGACCTATATATACCCCCCCTTATTATTTTGTAAGCAGTTTTTTAGTTTTTTAACATTCCTTTTAGCACGAAACCCTAGAAATTTGTAACCCAAATTAATCCCTAATTACTCTCCTAATATTTCCCTAATCTAGTTTAGTTTCTCATTTCAAGTTGTTGAATCTAGTATTTCATTTCATTTTTGAGGTTTGTATTGAAGACTTGGGTGAAGACATTCCCTCATACTCATCAATATAAGTTTTGTTTGGTATAAAATCTCCCATCTTTTTCATTGTTTATGCATTTAATTTCCATTTCTAGTTTATAATTTATCTTTTGATTGTTTTCGTTATTTCTCTCATAGTATAATGGTGATTGAACTCCCCCTTCCCTTTAGTGCTTTGATTTCCTTTACCATGTGTGAGTAGATTATCCTCTAGGGTTTAGGGGAGCCTAAGGGTGGATCATGTGGGGTATTAGGTTGGTTAATTAGCAAGTTTGTGGTAAATGATTTGGGTATTGCCCATATGAACACCAAGTGTTTGATGAAATGTGTGAACGAAAGTTACCATTTTATCAAGCATGGTTTGATCTTCTCTTAAGCGACGGTGGTAGAGACGATTAGACTAAGTGTTTATATGGGTGATTTGAGACAAATGCGATAGCTTGTTGATGATTATCGATTGTTGAGACATTAGCAATCGATTTTACTCGAATTATTTACCCCTTTCGCTAGTTACCCGACTAACCCATTAAATCCCCCTAAGGTGAACCCTTTACCCTAGCCTTTCCCCTAATTGTTTTCATCTTTATTACTTAGCAATTGCTTGTTTTTCCTAGTTTTTAGTTAACTTTCCAATCCGTCATATTTTAGGCTAGAATAGGATTCAATCGAACTAGTAGTTGACCTCCCCCATCCTCGTGGATTTCGACCCCTTTATACTACTTTTATTGGGTTATTTTTGATGCTTGTTTTGACGACAAACCGATCATCAAATGGCGCCGTTGCCGGGGATGGCGTAAGGAAACTCGTAGTTTGTTTTGTGTCTTAGATTTAGCCAAGTTACTTGTTTTTTTTGTTGGTTTTTAGTTGTTAGATTATTTGTAGAGTGCCTTGCATTATTGTCTTTCCCTAGTGTGCCCAAAAACACACTAGGAGTCTAACTTGTTTTTGAGTTGCTTTGAGTGCATGCCTAGAGGTGAAGGTTTGTTCTTGAGCCATCCGGAACCCGAAAGGTTGTTTAGGACTCTCCGTGCCAATACACTTGCTCGGGTTAGGAATTCAAGAAGAGTTAGCCATCAACAAGCCAATACTTCAATTGCTTCTACATCCCCTCCAACAATCGATTTCCCACAAAACAACACCATTGAACCCATATTTGAAAACCCCTTCTACAATACACAACAAAATACACCACCAAATTCACCACCTACAATACCTCAACAACAAAATCAACCACAAATGACGACTCTACGTGATCGTAACCGTCCCAACCACGATGATACCCAATCTCCAATCAATTTCGGTGTCTTGGCCCCTAATAATTTTGAGATTCACCCGTCTCAAATGAATTCTATTGAGCGGGATAGCTTTGGAGGCCTCCCGGATGAAGATGCTCATGCCCACTTGAGAAAATTCAAAAGTAGGGTTGGAATCATGAAAAGGAATGGGGTGCCCGAGGAAACCCTTTGCCTCATGTTGTTCCCATTTTCCCTCAAGGACCGGGCGGAGAGGTGGTTGAATAACCATCCTCCAAACACTTTCACCACTTGGGATGGTTTGGCTAAGGAGTTTCTAAGTAAGTACTACCCCGCCTCCAAAACGGCGATGCTAAGAAACGAGATTACCACCTTCCAACAAGAGGATGGAGAGTCTTTGGGAGAAGCATGGGATCGCTTCATTGATTTACTTGCCCGATGCCCTCACCATGGAATTGCGGATTGGTATGTCACCCAAACCTTCTATCAAACTCTCCTCCCTCAAACCAAGGCCATGGTGAATGCTTCCGCGGGGGGAAGTTTTGATCATTTAAATGACCAACAAGGGGCGGCATTGATTAAGAAGATGGTTGAGTCGGAATCTAGTTATGGTACTAGTTCTAGAGGAAATAGCTTGAGAAGGAGTTCTAAGTACCCAAGTGAGAACTTCTCAAATGCGGATACCAATGCCAAGATTGATTTGCTCACACAAACTTTTACAAAGGGTTTTGCCGAGCTTCAAAAAGCTCAAAATCAAAGTCAAGGTCATCATGTGAATGAAGCTAGTGGGTCTTATGCACCTCCCATGGTGGAAGCTTATCAAACCCCCACTTGTGAAATTTGCAATGGATATGGACACACCTTTGAAGTTTGTGGGAACAATTTTTCTTATAGCAATGAAGGAGGAAATGACTACCAACATGTGAATGCTTTTCAAGGAGTCAACAACAACCCACGGCCCTCAAGGCCTCAATTCCAAAATCAAGGAGCTTACAACCCAAATTCAAATTTCTATCATCCAAGCTCAAAATTTCACCCAAACATGAGCTACAAAAGCCAAAATGTCTTAAACCCTCAACACACACAAACTCAACCTTCCAACCCTCCGGGTTTTTCCCAACCTAGAGGAGGAGGTCAATTTTCTAGAGGAAACTATAACAATCAATTCAACAACTCTCAACAAGGTCAAGGATCCAACCAATTCCAAAATCAACACTTCAATGATCAAGGTTACAATAACCAAGGTAACTTCCAAAACCAAGGTAATTGGAATCAAGGTCAAGGAAATTGGAATCAAAATCAAGGGAACCAAAACTTCAACAATCAAGGCCAAGGTAATTTTTACCAAGGCAATCAAAACAATCAAGCAAGCCAAGGGGTTCCCGATCAATCATTCCAAGGCCAAGGGCCAAATTTCAACAACAACCAAGGGTCAAATTTCAACAATCAAGGTTCAAGGGGGCAACAAGGGAATTTTAACAACAACCAACAAGGGAATTTTAACAACAACCAACAAGGAAGCTTGAACAATCAAAGAAACAACAACCAAGGGTCGAGTAGTCGGAATGACTATGCTTTTGCCCTTCCTTTGACAAATCAACCCCACCAAGAGAGTGATCCTTCAATAAGTGAAGTTTTGCAATTAGTCAAAAACATGGAAATCCAAAACAATTTGGCTTTGCAAAATGTCACCAATGCTCACAAGAAAGAGGTGAGAGAATTGGAAGCTAGGCTAGCTTCTCAAGCTTTGAACAATCCTCAAAGGCCTCCGGGAGGTCTACTTGCTCAAGGGAAAAGCTCCAAGGATGCTTCATCTAGCCACCATGCATGTGCGGTGACTTTAAGAAGTGGACTAGTGCTTGATAACCCCTACATGGATATGATGAATGATGAGATTCCAAATGATGAGCATGTTGAGGAAGGAGAAGAACTTGAAGAGCCCTTTTTGACTCCTACCTTGGAGTCAAAAGATGATGGCAAGGGTGAAGATGATCAACCCAAAGAGGGAGAAGAAGGGTATGTCGAAATTATGCCTTATGAAGAGGAGATGAACAAGGATGTCAATGATGACGGAGTAGAGGTACAACCAAGGGCAAGAGCTAAGGTAACCAAGAAAACTCCCATTCCAAAGGTATCTTTTAGCACTCCACTTGTTGTTTCCGATATCCCCTACCCCTCTAGAGCTTTGAAAACTAAGGAAAACTTCAAGTTCACCCAATTTAGAAAAATGCTTGAGGGACTTGAAGTGACCTTACCTTTCACCGATGTTATATTGAACATGCCCACTTACTCAAAATTTCTAAAAGACATCTTGACTCATAAGAGAACTTTGGGTACCCAAGATGTTATGATTATGGAGGCGGAGTGTAGTGCTCTCCTCATTAATCCTAACTCTTTCAAAATGCCAAAAAAACTTGGGGACCCCGGAAGTTTCTCTATCCCTTGTGTTGTGGGGGGAGTCATGATTTCAAGGGCATTATGTGACAATGGTGCAAGTGTAAGTGTCATTCCCTTAACTATTGCTAAAAGAATTGGACTTGAAAGTTTAACCCACACTTCTATGACTCTACAACTAGCGGATAGGTCCGTTAAGCAACCTTTGGGTGTGCTTGAGGACGTACCCGTTAAAGTTGGCAAATTTTTGATCCCCACGGATTTCGTTGTCCTAGATATCCCGGAGGATAGCCACACTCCCATCATCCTTGGTAGGCCCTTTTTGGCTACCGGAGGAGTCCTCATTGATGTGAGGGACGGGCGGCTAACCTTTAGGGTGGGAAACGAAACCCTTGAATTTAATCTTCCACATCTAGTGAAGGGACCAATGTTTCACAAAGCATGCTCGGTAGAAGTCATTGAAGAAGTGGTTGAGAAGGTGCATGAAGAGGAGAAGTATGAAGAAGAAGCTCTACAAGTGGCACTCCATGATGAGGAGATGGGAGATGACCACGAGGTAGATGATGAGCTAATGAAGAAGGTGGAGGGCCTTCTCCCTCCAAAGGTACAACTTAAGCCCTTACCTCCCTCACTTAAGTACTCTTTTTTAGGTGAGGGAGAGACTTATCCCGTTATCATTAATGCTAATTTGAGTGAAGGCCAAGAACTTGAACTTTTGAAAGTCTTGAAAACTCATAGGGGTTCACTTGGATATAGCATTGATGATATCAAAGGGTTAAGTCCTAATCTTTGCATGCATAGAATTGTCTTGGAGGAGGGTAGCAAACCTAAGGTAGATGGGCTACGTAGGTTGAACCCTAAGATGGCGGAAGTGGTTAAAAGTGAGGTTATGAAGTTGTTAGAGGCCGGGATTATCTACCAAATAACCGATAGTTCTTGGGTGAGCCCCGTCCATGTAGTGCCCAAGAAAGGAGGGGTGACTATGGTGGAACAAGAGGATGGGACTCTCTTAGCTTCTAGACCCGTGACCGGGTGGCGGATGTGCATTGACTATCGCAAATTAAATGCCGCCACCCTCAAAGACCACTACCCCATCCCCTTTATTGACCAAATGCTTGAAAGGTTGGCGGGGCATTCTTACTATTCATTTCTAGATGGTTATTCCGGGTTTTTCCAAATCCCCATACACCCGGAAGACCAAGAGAAAACCACATTCACTTGTCCCATAGGAGTTTATGCTTATAGGAGGATGCCCTTTGGGCTTTGTAATGCTCCGGGGACTTTCCAAAGATGTATGACGGCAATTTTTGCCGATTTTCTTGAGAAGAGTATGGAGGTCTTCATGGACGACTTTAGTGTCCATGGAGACTCATTTGATCTTGGACTTGTGAATTTGTCTCATGTTTTGCAAAGATGTGAGGAGCACAACCTTGTCCTCAATTGGGAGAAGTGCCACTTTATGGTGGAGGAGGGGGTTGTGCTTGGTCACATCGTGTCTAAGAGAGGCATAGAAGTTTGATATGGCTAAGGTTTCGGTAATAGAAAACTTGTCACCCCCTACAAATGTGAAGGGAGTGAGAAGCTTTCTAGGCCATGCGGGCTTTTACCGACGTTTCATCAAAGACTTTTCTAAAATAGCCAAGCCTTTAACTTCTCTTCTTCTCAAAGACACACCATTTGTATTTGATGAATTTTGCTTGAGTGCTTTTTGTAGGTTGAAGGAGGCTCTTGTGACGGCTCCCATAATCCGATCACCGGATTGGAGCCTTCCCTTCGAAGTTATGTGCGACGCCTCCGATTATGCGGTCGGGGCGGTGCTTGGCCAAGTTGTGGACAAGAAGCACCATGTAATCTACTACACAAGCAAAACTCTTGATCAAGCCCAAGTCAACTACTCTACGACGGAAAAGGAGATGCTAGCTATTGTTCATGCCGTGGAAAAGTTCCGGCAATACTTTGTTGGTGCTAAGGTTGTGGTATACTCGGATCACTCCGCTTTGAGGCAATTGTTAGTGAAAAAGGATGCAAAGCCAAGGCTCTTGAGGTGGATTCTTTTACTTCAAGAGTTTGACTTGGAAATTAAAGACAAGGCGGGGTCGGAGAATGTTGTTGCCGACCACCTATCTAGATTGACTACCGAAGATCATGGGTTGAAGGATGAGAGTGGCCCGATCAATGAGTGGTTGAGAGAAGATAGTTTGATGATGATAGGTGGTAAATCACCATGGTTTGCGGACTTGGCAAATTTGATTGTGAGTGGGTTTATTCCGGAAGAGTTGGATGCTAGAGCTAGGAGGAAGTTGAAGCATGACTCAAAACGCTATTTTTGGAATGACCCACATCTTTTTCGCAAGTGTGGTGATGGCATGTTTCGAAGATGTGTTCCTAGAGAAGAAGGTATGGAGATTGTTGATAGAATTCACAACTCGGCCTATGGGGGCCACCTTGGTACATCTCGCACCATTGCAAAGGTGTTACAAGGTGGTTTCTATTGGCCATCTATGTTCAAGGATATCCACTACTTTGTCAAATCTTGTGATCGGTGCCAAAGAACGGGGAATATTAGTCAAAGGAATGAGATGCCCCTTCAAAACATTCTTGAGATTGAGCTTTTTGATTGTTGGGGAGTTGATTTCATGGGACCATTTCCCAACTCTTGCGGGAATGAGTACATTTTGGTAGCGGTGGACTATGTGTCCAAGTGGATTGAAGCCGTCGCCACCCCAACAAATGATGCTAAGGTTGTTATCAAGCTCTTCAAGAACACTATATTTCCGAGATTTGGGACCCCAAGGGTGGTGATTAGCGACGGGGGTTCGCACTTTAGGAAGAGCACTTTCAAGTTCTTACTTTCTTCCCATGGTGTCACTCATAAGACCGCTCTTGCCTACCACCCTCAAACTAGTGGGCAAGTAGAGGTCTCAAACCGTCAAATAAAAGCTATCTTGGAGAAGACTACAAGCAAAGGTAGGAAGGATTGGTCTCAAAAGCTTCCGGATGTTCTATGGGCCCTTCGCACCGCTTTCAAAACTCCACTCGGCACAACTCCCTACAAGCTTGTTTATGGAAAAGCTTGTCACTTGCCAATCGAGTTGGAGCACAAGGCATGGTGGGCCTTAAAGGAGATGAACTTTGATATTGATATGGCCGGAGAGCTACGATTTCTCCAAATGAATGAACTTGAAGAGCTAAGACTTGATGCCTACGAAAGCTCAAAAATCTACAAGGAGCAAACAAAGAAATGGCATGATGCCAAATTGGTTGATAAAGATGTGAAAGTGGGTGACCAAGTCTTACTCTATAATTCTAGAGTCAAGTTGTTTCCGGGAAAGCTACGCTCTAGATGGTCGGGTCCTTTCAAAGTTATTGACATTTCGCCACATGGAGCTTTTGAACTTTGGAGCGAGGAAGGTGGTAATTTCAAGGTCAACGGGCATCGAGTGAAAAGATATTTCGATGGAGATGAAAAGGGAACGGTGGAAGTACTCTTCCTTGGGGATCCACTTCCCGAGGAGGAGTCTTGTTTGTAAACTCTTGTGATTTGATAGGTTTGGTGGAGTCCCTCAACAACCACCAATTTTTTGTATATAGCATGCATATTAGGAATAGTTGTGAAGATTTGGATTTGTGTACTCGGGTTTTTCGTCTTTAGGAAGAAGTTTTAGGATAGTTTGAAACACTTGTAGTCGGGTTTGGTTTGAAACCGTATCATTGGGATTATGTTGGTTGCGTGGATATTGTTGGTGACTTGGGTTTCTTTGGGAATTTGTTTTGGTTTTGAAGAAGAGGTGAAGACAAGAAGATGTGCTCCAGGCCGGTCGACCGGCAGCCGGGGTGCCGACCGGCCCAGAGCACTCCAGAAGGTGACTTTTGAAGATGGGGAATTAAAGTGCAGGTATTCCAGGCCGGGCGACCGGCAGCCGGTGTGCCGACCGGCCTGGAACACATTATCATAGAGGATTGAATTTTTGGAAATTTTTGGGCTGTGTTCTGTGCCGGTCGACCGGTGGCCGGTCTGACACCGGCCCAGAGCGCATTGTAACTGAATATTTGAAAGGTTGAAAATTTGAGCTGAAGTCCAGGCCGGTCGACCGGCAGCCGGGGTCAGACCGGCCTAGACGACCTGAACACACCATAATCCAAAAATCAGAAAAAATCAAAAATTTGAACTGGGTTCCAGGCCGGTCGACCGGCGGCCGGTGCCTGGACCGGCCCAGAGCACTACCCGAGACCAATAACTACTCGTGAGGCTCTTTTCTTTCTTTCTTTCTTCTTGTTTTCTTCTCCCTTCTTTCTCCTTCTTCCTTCAAACCTCCACCAAAAACTCACAAAAACCTCACAAAACTCACATAAATCACCACAAAATTCACCAAATCCAACATTCAACCCACTAATTAACCCACTACTTCACCCAAAATCATCCCCCACCTCAAAAACCCAATTTTTCCCTCTTTCAATTGAAAATTCCGAAAATCAACATGGCTCAACAACAACCAAGGAAAAGGACAAGGGCTCAACTTGAGGCCGAGTTGGAGGCTAGGCTTCAGCAGGTGACGGCGGGAATGGGTCCGGATAACGATTTTCCGGATATCGTCTTCGTAAGCGAAATAGCAAGAGGTAAATTTCAATGTTTAAAGCGTAGACCTCTTCCCCACTCCCGTTTTATTTGCCGGAATACTATGCGGAACCTTGGCCTTGATACGGTCACTCTTGAACTTTTCAAGGGTTTGGGTATGGGGGAACTATACGGGCAGCACTTCCGTACTTACCCCCGTCTCACTTGGGAATTTTTGAGTTCGTTTAGTCATGAGAAGGATAGAAATACGGGTATGGTCAAAATTGTTTCCTTTCGCCTTCTTAATACTGCATTTAACCTTCCCCTTGAGAAATTTTGTAAAGTTTTAGGGGTCAAATTTCATAAGTCGTACAAGGTCCCCGAAAGCTTTAATGTGAATGATGTGTGGACTGCTATATCGGGTTTTGAGTTTGAGAAGGGAACTAAGAGACCGGCAAATGCTTGCCACAATGCCCCTATTAGGTTTTGGCATAGGTTTATGGGTTGGACGTTGTTTGGGAGAGAGGAGTGTCATAATTTTAGGGCCGATGAGCTTTCGATTTTGGCGGCGTACTTGTTCCAACAGCCGCATAAATTTGGGATCAACATCGGTCATCATGTCGTTATCCACTTCCAAAAAATTGCCAATGACCCGTTTAGCCCTACCGGAATCCCTTTAGGGGGGATTGTTACCAAGATTGCTCATGTACTTTGTAGAGATGCTCTAGATGAGCGTAATTTGAGGTGTTTAGGGGGATACTCATTGTTGACGGAGGATTACGTTTTTAAGAAGCTTGAGTGGGTAATAAAGAGAGTTGAGGACGGGAAGACTTACTGGAGGATTCGAGGGGTAAATTCTATTCCCCTCCCTAATAGTGCGGCTATGAAAGTGGTCCCTGATAGCGCGCACTATCTTCTCCCCTTAGAGGAGGAGAACCCTCCACCACCACCTGAAGAAACCCCGGAAGATCCTTTAGCTCCAGTTACCGCATTTAGGC
>JAIUZE010003945.1:0-15632 GCA_022085475.1 Heliosperma pusillum
TGATTTTCGAGCACTATTATAGTGTAATTTGTTCGAAATCACTTGATGCATGTTGATCTTGTGCCACAATTGTTGTATAAGTAGTGAAAAAGTTAATTAATAGATAAATAGTAGAGAAAATTGAGTTTCTAAATGTGTTACAATCATGTTCTTGCTTTGAAATTGAAATTATTTTAGTTAGCCATCATTATTTCCACATTTTGAAGTAAAATTAGGTTTAATTTTGTAAAAATAAGTTTTAGTTGCAGGAATTAGGTTTTCTAATTGTGTAATTCTGGAAATTAGGGTTTACTAGTACGAAATTGATATTGTTTGAGATTTTAATTGATAAATTGAGAGTTAGTAATGTAGATATTCATCTTGGCTGTAATATTGTTGTTGAAAGTAATATTCATGGTAAAAAGTCAAAAATAGTGTGATATTGTTGTTCGTTTGATGTTGTATTGAATTTGATATTGTACGTTACACTAGTAATGACTGAAATTACACAAGGACTAAAGTTATACTAGAAAAGACTAAAGTCACCTAAAAATGCCTAAAAAATTCAAATTAATAAATTAAATCACACTTTAATATAAAGTTACACTATAAATAACTAAAGTTATACAAATAATATTTGAATTTTCAATAATAAAGATAATATTTTGAGTTAAAGTTGCATAAATTAGACTTGAAGTTTTAGTTGTACAAACTAAAGTTACATTCATAAAAAAGCTAAATTTATATAAACTTGTCTTAAATTTATATAAATTTAAATTTATATAGTCGAAATCACATTTTTGTTTAAAGTTACACAAATAAGCGTTGAAGTTGCACTCGTAATGACGGAAGTTACACTTATAAAAAGGCTAAAATCACAAAACTCGTCTTAAAGGTACATAAATTCAAATTTATATAGTCGAAATTACATTTTGACTGAAAGTTACACATAAAAACGTTGAAGTTACATTCGTAATGACTGAAGTTATACTCATAAAAAGCTAAAATCACATAAAGTTGTCTTAAACTTATATAAATTCAAATTTATATAATAAAAATCACATTTTAGCTTGAAGATACAAAAATAATGATTGAAATTAGACTCGTAATGTAGAAGGAAGTCATTAAAACCCACTCATTTTGTTCTAATTTTATCCCTTCATTTTGTTTTAATCTTGTCGATCCATTTTTCTTTTAATCTTATCCCTCCATCTTGTTCTAATGTTATCCCTTAATCACATTCATCCAAAGGCCAAGATGAGGACTCATGGACTCAAAAACGATGGTGGACTCTTTATAACTGGCACCTCTCTCTCTCTCTCTCTCATTATATATATATAAATATATAGGCAAGATCCGGTGAGTCTACCTAATTAATTGGGTCCGTGAGTCCCGTAACAATATCACTTACAACACATAACAATATGACGCGTAAAACTTGACACGTGAATGCTATTATTCACCCACACAAAACCAGTTAAAAAAGAATAGGCTTCTTACGCAAGTCATAGAACTTTCTCTCTCTACATTTTCAAAACAAACACAACCGTCATATACTTTCACGCACTCTCTCTCTCTCTCTTTAAAATCGAACAAATCCACGCAAAATATCAACGATTCAACTCAATTTCGTCTGGAATTACACTTAATTCACCAATTTCAGTGTTGTTTTGGACAAAATCGTTGAGGTATTTTTCTATTTTCCTTTTTTTCCTGCTGTTTTTTTTATTTTAGTTGATTTTCGAGCACTATTATAGTGTAATTTGTTCGAAATCACTTGATGCATGTTGATCTTGTGCCACAATTGTTGTATAAGTAGTGAAAAAGTTAATTAATCGATAAATAGTAGACAAAATTGAGTTTCTAAATGTGTTACATTCATGTTCTTGCTTTGAAATTGAAATTATTTTAGTTAGCCATCATTATTTCCACATTTTGATGTAAAATTAGGTTTAATTTTGTAAAAATAAGTTTTAGTTGCAGGAATTAGGTTTTCTAATTGTGTAATTCTGGAAATTAGGGTTTACTAGTACGAAATTGATATTGTTTGAGATTGTAATTGATAAATTGAGAGTTAGTAATGTAGATATTCATCTTGGCTGTAATATTGTTGTTGAAAGTAATATTCATGTTAAACAGTCAAAAATAGTGTGATATTGTTGTTCGTTTGATGTTGTATTGAATTTGATATTGTACGTTACACTAGTAATGACTGAAATTACACAAGGACTAAAGTTATACTAGAAAAGACTAAAGTCACCTAAAAATGCCTAAAAAATTCAAATTAATAAATTAAATCACATTTTAATATAAAGTTACACTATAAATAACTAAAGTTATACAAATAATATTTGAATTTTCAATAATAAAGATAATATTTTGAGTTAAAGTTGCATAAATTAGACTTGAAGTTTTAGTTGTACAAACTAAAGTTACATTCATAAAAAAGCTAAATTTATATAAACTTGTCTTAAATTTATAAAAAATTTAAATTTATATAGTCGAAATCACATTTTTGTTTAAAGTTACACAAATAAGTGTTGAAGTTTCACTCGTAATGACGGAAGTTACACTTATAAAAAGGCTAAAATCACAAAACTCGTCTTAAAGTTACATAAATTCAAATTTATATAGTCGAAATTACATTTTGACTGAAAGTTACACATAAAAACGTTGAAGTTACATTCGTAATGACTGAAGTTATACTCATAAAAAGCTAAAATCACATAAAGTTGTCTTAAACTTATATAAATTCAAATTTATATAATAAAAATCACATTTTAACTTGAAGATACAAAAATAATGATTGAAATTAGACTCGTAATGTAGAAGGAAGTCATTAAAACCCACTCATTTTGTTCTAATTTTATCCCTTCATTTTGTTTTAATCTTGTCGATCCATTTTTCTTTTAATCTTGTCCCTCCATCTTGTTCTAATGTTATCCCTTAATCACATTCATCCAAAGGCCAAGATGAGGACTCATGGACTCAAAAACGATGGTGGACTCTTTATAACTGGCACCTCTCTCTCTCTCTCTCTCTCTCTCTCTCTCATTATATATATATATATATATATAGGCAAGATCCGGTGAGTCTACCTAATTAATTGGGTCCGTGAGTCCCGTAACAGTATCACTTACAACACATAACAATATGACGCGTAAAACTTGTCACGTGGATGCTATTATTTACCCACACAAAACCAGTAAAAAAAGAATAGGCTTCTTACGCAAGTCATAGAACTTTCTCTCTCTACATTTTCAAAACAAACACAACCGTCATATACTTTCACTCTCTCTCTCTCTTTAAAATCGAACAAATCCACGCAAAATATCAACGATTCAACTCAATTTCGTCTGGAATTACACTTAATTCACCAATTTCAGTGTTGTTTTGGACAAAATCGTTGAGGTATTTTTCTATTTTCCTTTTTTTCCTGCTGTTTTTTTTATTTTAGTTGATTTTCGAGCACTATTATAGTGTAATTTGTTCGAAATCACTTGATGCATGTTGATCTTGTGCCACAATTGTTGTATAAGTAGTGAAAAAGTTAATTAATCGATAAATAGTAGACAAAATTGAGTTTCTAAATGTGTTACATTCATGTTCTTGCTTTGAAATTGAAATTATTTTAGTTAGCCATCATTATTTCCACATTTTGATGTAAAATTAGGTTTAATTTTGTAAAAATAAGTTTTAGTTGCAGGAATTAGGTTTTCTAATTGTGTAATTCTGGAAATTAGGGTTTACTAGTACGAAATTGATATTGTTTGAGATTGTAATTGATAAATTGAGAGTTAGTAATGTAGATATTCATCTTGGCTGTAATATTGTTGTTGAAAGTAATATTCATGTTAAAAAGTCAAAAATAGTGTGATATTGTTGTTCGTTTGATGTTGTATTGAATTTGATATTGTACGTTACACTAGTAATGACTGAAATTACACAAGGACTAAAGTTATACTAGAAAAGACTAAAGTCACCTAAAAATGCCTAAAAAATTCAAATTAATAAATTAAATCACATTTTAATATAAAGTTACACTATAAATAACTAAAGTTATACAAATAATATTTGAATTTTCAATAATAAAGATAATATTTTGAGTTAAAGTTGCATAAATTAGACTTGAAGTTTTAGTTGTACAAACTAAAGTTACATTCATAAAAAAGCTAAATTTATATAAACTTGTCTTAAATTTATAAAAAATTTAAATTTATATAGTCGAAATCACATTTTTGTTTAAAGTTACACAAATAAGTGTTGAAGTTTCACTCGTAATGACGGAAGTTACACTTATAAAAAGGCTAAAATCACAAAACTCGTCTTAAAGTTACATAAATTCAAATTTATATAGTCGAAATTACATTTTGACTGAAAGTTACACATAAAAACGTTGAAGTTACATTCGTAATGACTGAAGTTATACTCATAAAAAGCTAAAATCACATAAAGTTGTCTTAAACTTATATAAATTCAAATTTATATAATAAAAATCACATTTTAGCTTGAAGATACAAAAATAATGATTGAAATTAGACTCGTAATGTAGAAGGAAGTCATTAAAACCCACTCATTTTGTTCTAATTTTATCCCTTCATTTTGTTTTAATCTTGTCGATCCATTTTTCTTTTAATCTTATCCCTCCATCTTGTTCTAATGTTATCCCTTAATCACATTCATCCAAAGGCCAAGATGAGGACTCATGGACTCAAAAACGATGGTGGACTCTTTATAACTGGCACCTCTCTCTCTCTCTCTCTCATTATATATATATAAATATATAGGCAAGATCCGGTGAGTCTACCTAATTAATTGGGTCCGTGAGTCCCGTAACAATATCACTTACAACACATAACAATATGACGCGTAAAACTTGACACGTGAATGCTATTATTCACCCACACAAAACCAGTTAAAAAAGAATAGGCTTCTTACGCAAGTCATAGAACTTTCTCTCTCTACATTTTCAAAACAAACACAACCGTCATATACTTTCACGCACTCTCTCTCTCTCTCTTTAAAATCGAACAAATCCACGCAAAATATCAACGATTCAACTCAATTTCGTCTGGAATTACACTTAATTCACCAATTTCAGTGTTGTTTTGGACAAAATCGTTGAGGTATTTTTCTATTTTCCTTTTTTTCCTGCTGTTTTTTTTATTTTAGTTGATTTTCGAGCACTATTATAGTGTAATTTGTTCGAAATCACTTGATGCATGTTGATCTTGTGCCACAATTGTTGTATAAGTAGTGAAAAAGTTAATTAATCGATAAATAGTAGACAAAATTGAGTTTCTAAATGTGTTACATTCATGTTCTTGCTTTGAAATTGAAATTATTTTAGTTAGCCATCATTATTTCCACATTTTGATGTAAAATTAGGTTTAATTTTGTAAAAATAAGTTTTAGTTGCAGGAATTAGGTTTTCTAATTGTGTAATTCTGGAAATTAGGGTTTACTAGTACGAAATTGATATTGTTTGAGATTGTAATTGATAAATTGAGAGTTAGTAATGTAGATATTCATCTTGGCTGTAATATTGTTGTTGAAAGTAATATTCATGTTAAACAGTCAAAAATAGTGTGATATTGTTGTTCGTTTGATGTTGTATTGAATTTGATATTGTACGTTACACTAGTAATGACTGAAATTACACAAGGACTAAAGTTATACTAGAAAAGACTAAAGTCACCTAAAAATGCCTAAAAAATTCAAATTAATAAATTAAATCACACTTTAATATAAAGTTACACTATAAATAACTAAAGTTATACAAATAATATTTGAATTTTCAATAATAAAGATAATATTTTGAGTTAAAGTTGCATAAATTAGACTTGAAGTTTTAGTTGTACAAACTAAAGTTACATTCATAAAAAAGCTAAATTTATATAAACTTGTCTTAAATTTATATAAATTTAAATTTATATAGTCGAAATCACATTTTTGTTTAAAGTTACACAAATAAGCGTTGAAGTTGCACTCGTAATGACGGAAGTTACACTTATAAAAAGGCTAAAATCACAAAACTCGTCTTAAAGGTACATAAATTCAAATTTATATAGTCGAAATTACATTTTGACTGAAAGTTACACATAAAAACGTTGAAGTTACATTCGTAATGACTGAAGTTATACTCATAAAAAGCTAAAATCACATAAAATTGTCTTAAACTTATATAAATTCAAATTTATATAGTAAAAATCACATTTTAGCTTGAAGATACAAAAATAATGATTGAAATTAGACTCGTAATGTAGAAGGAAGTCATTAAAACCCACTCATTTTGTTCTAATTTTATCCCTTCATTTTGTTTTAATCTTGTCGATCCATTTTTCTTTTAATCTTGTCCCTCCATCTTGTTCTAATGTTATCCCTTAATCACATTCATCCAAAGGCCAAGATGAGGACTCATGGACTCAAAAACGATGGTGGACTCTTTATAACTGGCACCTCTCTCTCTCTCTCTCTCTCTCTCTCTCTCATTATATATATATATATATATATAGGCAAGATCCGGTGAGTCTACCTAATTAATTGGGTCCGTGAGTCCCGTAACAGTATCACTTACAACACATAACAATATGACGCGTAAAACTTGTCACGTGGATGCTATTATTTACCCACACAAAACCAGTAAAAAAAGAATAGGCTTCTTACGCAAGTCATAGAACTTTCTCTCTCTACATTTTCAAAACAAACACAACCGTCATATACTTTCACTCACTCTCTCTCTCTTTAAAATCGAACAAATCCACGCAAAATATCAACGATTCAACTCAATTTCGTCTGGAATTACACTTAATTCACCAATTTCAGTGTTGTTTTGGACAAAATCGTTGAGGTATTTTTCTATTTTCCTTTTTTTTCTGCTGTTTTTTTTATTTTAGTTGATTTTCGAGCAATATTATAGTGTAATTTGTTCGAAATCACTTGATGCATGTTGATCTTGTGCCACAATTGTTGTATAAGTAGTGAAAAAGTTAATTAATCGATAAATAGTAGAGAAAATTGAGTTTCTAAATGTGTTACATTCATGTTCTTGCTTTGAAATTGAAATTATTTTAGTTAGCCATCATTATTTCCACATTTTGAAGTAAAATTAGGTTTAATTTTGTAAAATTAAGTTTTAGTTGCAGGAATTAGGTTTTCTAATTGTGTAATTCTGAAAATTAGGGTTTACTAGTACGAAATTGATATTGTTTGAGATTGTAATCGATAAATTGAGAGTTAGTAATGTAGATATTCATCTTGGCAGTAATATTGTTGTTGAAAGTGATATTCATGTTAAAAAAGTCAAAAATAGGGTGATATTGTTGTTCGTTTGATGTTGTATTGAATTTGATTTTGAACTACTGCAATAGTGTTACATTCATGCTCTTGTTTCACAAAATATATTGTAGTTAAATGTAATCGTGGAGTCATTTGATATTTTTATATTTTGATACCGTCATATTTTTGCTATAGTGTTATGATATTGTCATTCGTATTTTGTGATATTGTTGTTTACATGTTTTGATATTGTGATACTGTGAATATGAAATTGTAAAATAGTTGTTTGTATATTGTAATTTAATCTTTGATATTTGATGATATTAATGCAGTTATTAAGTAACATGAAGTTGACAATTAAAAATCCAAAATTGCTTCTAGAAGAAAGGCGATGAGGCTGAAGAAACATTATACGTAATGGACAAGAAACTTATCGGTAAACAAAACAAACCAAAGACGAAAATGAGGCCGCTAGAAGAAAATGTTGACACTGAAGAAACATCACCGAAGAAGTTGAAGAGTTCTAATAAAAAGAAAAGCAATGGTGATGAGAATAAGAAAATGGCGACACTAAAACCAGTACTAGATCAGCAAATGGTGAACCAAAAAATGACAAATAAACTTCAGAAGAAGTGTCGACCAGGGCAGTTGGTGGAGTTGAATAATGGCCTCAGTAAAGAACAAAAAGAAGCTCTTAGGGAGATTGGATTTGGTGATTTGCTGTAGTTAAAGGTGACAAAATTACCACATGGCATCTTGCCTTGGATTTTAAAGGCATTTGACTACACATGCAATATGTTTAAGAAGAAGAAGGAGTTTATAATTACAAAAGATGATGCGCATGATATCTTTCTGCTGCCTCGAGGAGGAAATAAGGTCGTACTTGCGCAAACGGGTAACATCGTTTCTGTGACGGACATCAGACTGAAAAAGGAATGGAGGTTGAGGTTTGGCGTGAAAAATAGTTCAGATCCAATTACGGTGAAACGTGTCTTTGAAACACTGCGTGGGAGTAACGATTCTGGAGATGAATTCAAGAAACTGTTTCTTTTGTTCAGCGTGTCAGTTTTCCTGGCACCAACTTCTAATAAAACAATTGACTTGAAGTTGGTAAGAGCTGTCGCTAATGTTGAGAGCATCCGGGCATATGACTGGTGTGCTTATATTTTCAGAGAGATGGTTAATAGTATAAAGGTATTTAAACAGGGTGGAAAGTCAATTGTCAGCGGTTGTATATTGGTTGTTATGTTGGCGTATTTCCATCGCTTTAATTTCAAAGGAGATGTTATGGGACACACATTACCTCTTATCAGCCACTGGGATGATGAGAAGTTGTCAAAAAGGGTGCAGGATCAGAAGAAGACATGATCGTTGGGTAATGCGCCATTGTCGAAGATTGACTACCCAATCAGTCTACAACAACAAGGTCAGAAAAATAAGCAAGTTCTTTATTTTTAATGTACTTAAGTTAAAATAAGGGACTTGATGAAGAACTTGAAGAAGAAGTTGATGAAGAATGTGAATCCAAAGAAGGGTACTTGATGGTAAAGCTGCCAAAAGGGGTTGAAAGCGATAAACAGATTAAAGCTCGATCGATTGATGTCAGCTCTCGTTACTTGTGGTTTTTCAGTTACAACAAATTTAAAATATGTAACACCCGCAAATGTACCCTATTTTTATAGTGAAAATATTTTACGGATACTTTTCAGCGAAATTAAGTTTTAATTTAGAATTTTATTTTCCGAGTCGAATTTAGAATTTCCGAGTTCGTATTTGGAATTTCCGCGAGATTCCATGAGAATCCCGTCTTAAGGCGAGTTTGACTTTTGTTGACTTTTTCCTTATACATATCATACTACCACTTATCCTATTTTTCATTCACACAAACAAAAAACACTTACTTCTTCCTTAAGCAAACCAAAACCCTTGCCTCCCTCTTTGATCCATTCTTAGAATCATCATAGCTCTTTCGTTTCTTGTTGAAATTCACGTAAGTTCGTCTTATTCTTCCCCTCTTAGCTTCCTCTATCCGTATTGGTAATAAATTTACCGTCTTTCTCGCTTTTTAAATTATCCGTCTTTCTCAAGGTGAATGATATTCATCTTTTATTATCTAATTGTATGTAGGTGGAGACTAGGAAGGTTTAGAAACCGTTTAAAGACGCGAAAAGGTAACGGTGAAGGGTTACCCGATATCATTTACGTGTTTTATGTGATTTCTAGGATAGAAACCGTATTTAGATTATGGTTAGTATGCTTAGGACTTGTGTTGTTGTTGTTGGTTGTTGTTAGTTGTTAATTGATATGAGAATTGATGGTTTGTGTTGATAAATGAGGATTTTGTTGTTGGTAACTTGTTGGAAATTGATCGTCCCTAAATCCCGTGTGGGACGCAGGCTGCGTTGGGGGACGCAGGCTGCGTCGTAGGACGCAGGCTGCTGCCGACTGAAATTTTCCTGCACTGACCCCTTTTCGTAAAATGATCATATATCCTTTGTTAATTGCTTGTTTTGGGCTTGTGACATCTCGTTGGAACCGTAAGAGGTTAAACTATCACCTCCATTTGGAATTTCTGAATTTTAATGTCTAGAACTCTAGTTATGACCGTTTGAAGTGGACCCTTGTTTTCGTTGGTTTCCAAACAACGTTGTTTTGGAGAGGTATCTATGTTTTTTATTCATTATGCTTCATAAACTTGTTCTAATGCTTATGTATCATGTATTGACTCATTTTTATCATATTTAAACTTATATGATTCCCTATTCTCATGTTTTGTGACGGTTTTTTGTATGTTCCCACTTTGAGTCGGTTTTTACAAATGTTACGGTTTGAGCACTATTTTGTCTTGTGCTTTGTATTCTCATTCCCTTGGCTACCTTCCCGTTCGTAAGGCTGGAATGTCGGAACGGAGAGGTATCCTACGGCTTAAATGCATGTGTTAGTGGGCATACGACGACGTTGTTGGGAGTTGAACGCTATGCGTTGATCGACCCGGCCGTCCAATGTTGTGTACTTGCGAGGTGGTGTTATTTGCATGTAGCGTACCGCTTGTTATGAGGCTTGTGCTCTTTTCCGCCTCTTTCGTGAATTGATCTACCGAATTTGGGGTACTCGGCGTCATGTGTAAGACTGAGTCTTGGATGCGAAACGTTTATCGCATGTCGAACCGAAAAATGTGATTTCGGGATTCTGGCCAGATTTAGACTAGGACCGGGTATTTATATCGTCGTTCTACCAGGAGGAAATTAGTCTACATATACGAAATGTAGCATCGTGTATGAGTTAAGGGAAATGTTTATCCCGTGGATGCCTTTTAATCATACTTGCCATGTACACAGTGCTAGTGCGTTTCATTTACCGTGAGAGTTGTCGTCTTGTGTCGTCGTCTTTGAATGCTTGATTTCATGATATTATTCATGGTCATTGCATGATTGGGCACCTTCAATGTATTGGTTCGTGAATGGATGATAATATGTTGAATTTATTGTGATCATCGCATGACTTGGCATGGTTTGTTTGTCGAGTCTCAATCTTATCAAACTTATACCGCTAACGGTGAGATGCAAGCCCTAGTGAGCGTATTCGGTTGCCTAAGAGTGTCTTCCCCGAGTCTTTGTATAACATGATGGATTCAGATTTGGTACCTCTTATTGCTCTTATCATTATCTATCGAATTGCCTATTTATCCTTATCGTATCTCACATGTATATCTATATATGCAGGATTTTACTTTTGTATTTCCTTCTATGTACGTTTAATGTGATATGGCTGGGAGAACCCGGAGTTACTCCTCACTGATTGTGGCGTTCATGTTTTTCATGAATGAACAGGTTGCTTGCATGGATGGCTTTTTGCTTATGCTATTTTGGGTTCGGGTGTGAGCTAGCGGGCGTTGTCCCTGGATGAAACACCTCTAGACGTTGTTTAGCTAGTTGCTAATTACTTGTCCTTTGTTAACACTTTGAGAGACTACGTCTCTTGTGGTATTTTTATTTAGTTTGTAATATTTTTGACACTCCTCGTATTTTTCTATCTTGCATGTATAAAGGTTTTTAAAATACCGTATTTTCCGCTATATAATTCACATGCTTGTATGTTTTATATTTCCGCATTCGCGAGGGTTGTCACAGTTGGTATCAGAGCCTTATCGCTCCCGACGCACACACGTGAACCCTAAACTTAAATAACTTGACCTTGAAATAATACATGAGAGATGGGTAGACTTAAGGACCTAAGGTGGTAGTCTTTGGTGTACTTGATGTTTGTTAGGTTCTAACTTGTTTTGTTAATTGTTTTGAGTGATGTTATGTTTATTTATATCTACCGTCTTAAGGTGGATCATTGTGTTACCTAGAAGAAGTATTCTCTACTGGAGATTTGAAGATTGACAGGCCTAATTGAAGTGTATTTATTCCTCATCTTTGAATTCTCTCGTCATTATTGTATTATGCTCTCTTCCTTCTATCTAGGTGCTTCTTTCTTTTCCAACTTGTTTGCCTCTTGGAAATTACTCTTGATAGTTCCTCCATCTTACCATTGGTATCCTTACCTTCCTCTTGTAACAATTTTGTGGATGCCATACCCATTTGTTTGTGGTATATTATGATTGGTCGGAAGAACTTTGAACTTTGTGGAATATTAATGATTGTTAGAATGAATTCGTGATTTGAGGAAAATGGTGTAGATCTAAATTCACCCTATATTGATGATTGGTTGTATCTCTAAGAAATGGTGGTAAGATAAGTTCGATGATTTTAATGCTAAATGCTTGCCATGACTCATGTGTGAATAGTTCATGGTATTTGATGGTGTAAGGTTAAATGAGTTGGCTAGGATTTCCTTAACCCATTAGTGATTTAATCTTTTGAACTTAGGAGTTTGAATGATGCCTTGAGGTGTAAAATGCTTTTGAGACTAAGTGACTTCTTGTGGATTCTAGTTTATGTGTTAGAGTATACGCTTGGTGGAAAAGTACTTGGCTATAATTCTTGGATTTAGAAATATGATCTTATATTATGGTATCGGAGACTCGTTTGAAGTAGTAAGGTTTCGGTAAGTTGAACCATATTACTTGAGGATTATGATGTGAGTTATGATGGAAATACCTTGGGACGTTAATGATGATGTTTGACTTGAGGTCGTACTTTGTTAATAATGAACTCATGGGCTATATGATGTTGATAATGACGTTTTGTTTGATGTTCTACTTTGTGGCCTTAGGAGTTGAAAAGAGATTAGTATGGAGAATTCCTTATTGGTTCTTCGGTTTTTGAAACCTTTGGGAATGTGTCAAATTAAGGAGTTGAGAGAATGTTACTATGCTTGAGTTGCAATTCCGCAATTGGGAATCCGTGTTATATGAAAGGGTGGATGAATTGGGTTGTAGTCGATTTATCAAATCTAGGTGTACCTTACTTTGATTATTATACGTGGTATGATGGTCCCTTGTAAGAGGCCTTTGTAAAGGAATAATTAAGTTGTTTTACTATCGCCTTAAGTTTGAAAGGAGAAATTTTGTGGATTAAACCTTAAACCATTGCCCGTGCCATTGTCCCTTTTCATTTCCAATCTTGAATGTTTTTGTCAAGATCGATCTTTAAGAAATCGCATGCTCGTATCTTCTTTCTTACTCAGATAGCTTCATAACTCTACTATCTGCTTTGTCTCTTTCTTGACCTCGTTATTTTTAAGCGCTCCTCTCTTGTAATCTCGTGCCTTATTTATACTTGTGTTCTCCTTGAGATTCCTTATCGTTTTCTATTTCGTTGCTTCTTCCTCTTTTCTCTAGTGGATTGGATATTACGTTTGTAAGGCTCAAAGAATAAGCGTGATGTAATTTGGTTTCTTTAGCTAGAATATGTGTCCTTGGACTGAGAAAAGTTCATGTTGTATTTCATCATGGGAAATAGGACCTAAACTCTAGGATGAATCCTAATAGTGATAATGTATCTTCTCCTAGAAGTTTTGGATTTGGAGCTTGGTACTCTAGTGTTATTTTGAGAATTTAGTTAATCATAATAATAGTTCGTTGTTGTTGAGTATTATATCGGTTGCTTGGGATATCATTTGGGATTTAGACGTCTCTAATTGGTGGATTCTAAAGAGACTTTGCTTTAGCGTAATTGAGTTGGTACCCAAAGTTTGAAGAGTTTTGTCATAAATGAAAATCGATTTATTTTGAGTTTTAGATGAAATAGATGATTTGAATGGTTGTCTGATTTCCAAGTGATTGGTCATTTGCGGTTTGGAATTAGTAATTCTCTTTTATTCTTTAGAAATCGTAGTTTGAGATTGAGAAATGTTCGTTGCAAGCCTTGGATAGTGAGTCCTCAGTTGTTATGGATTATAGAGTTAGAATGGCGAACCCATTTATCTTGAGGATTAGTAACCACCATAGTTTGCTAATGTGACTATTAATATTTGAGGCTTCGAGCGTAGTAATGATCGAATTAAAGATGTTAGGGCGTATTAAAGAATTCTTATATCCGATAATGGATTGTGGATTTTCCTTTGTCGTGAGACTTTGGATGAGACTAGTTGGATCTTAGATAATTATGTTTGGTTGCGTGGATTGTGTTTTGATTTTCGAGTATGAGAAAGTTCATTGTAAATTTAGGATGATGAGTTTGAAGTAAATTGGATTAAAGGATTTCATGGTAAGTCCTTTACTTTGTGGTTGTTAGCGATCATGTTTCCATAGATAAATATTTTGTTGGTAGTTTCTATTAAGAGTTTTTGAGAAACTAAGAGATTAGAGTGCGTAATAAATCTTTCATTGGATTGTTAGTTTTGGGTCTACCGTGCCGATGTACCTTGTAGATTCTAATTGATTCGAATATTGGGGATTTGTTCTCGCAGTTTCCCGTTTGGGGATTATGAATATTTTTGTAGGAATTCTGATGATTGAAAATGATGAGTTGCAAATAGGGTAAATTGCATTCTCTTGAGGATTAGAGTATCAGTACAGTTAGTACTATCGAGTTCTTGTAGATCTTCGTACCGACTTCATCGTGATTCTTCATATACCTAAGAGTTCGATTTGTTTCGTTTTTGCGTGTTTTGTATATATTTTGTTATTGTGATTTGTGAACTTTATGTTCAAGACGCTCTATCTACGTGTAATGTCGTGTTGTTTTGACTTTATCTTTGAGAAAACCTTCGAATTTCCATATTACTTTCGTAATTTAACTTTTCAAAGAAGTCTAAAGAGGGTTTTTGTACCTCCTTTTTGGAGAAAATAGATTTCTTTCGCTTTTATATTTGGATTTTGCGTTTGGTTGGATGTTTGCACTTGTTATTGGAGACGTCTGATAACTAGTCCTGCACTTACTAACGTTGTTTTGAATTTCGATTTCACTAATTTGATATTGATTTGATTTTTGATAGCTAGAATAAAGTTTCGCACTTATGAAAAATTTCCTTAAACCGTTTTCAAGAAGAACCTCATTTCATAAATGTTTTCCGTATAAAAGTTTTCGTGTTAATTTTTAAAGCCGATTCTTATCTTTGATACTTTTGTTTTCTACTCTCAAGTTTCGAGGACGAAACTTTTTAAAACGTGGGGTGATTGTAACACCCGCAAATGTACCCTATTTTTATAGTGAAAATATTTTACGGATACTTTTCAGCGAAATTAAGTTTTAATTTAGAATTTTATTTTCCGAGTCGAATTTAGAATTTCCGAGTTCGTATTTGGAATTTCCGCGAAATTCCATGAGAATCCCGTCTTAAGGCGAGTTTGACTTTTGTTGACTTTTTCCTTATACATATCATACTACCACTTATCCTATTTTTCATTCACACAAACACAAAACACTTACTTCTTCCTTAAGCAAACCAAAACCCTTGCCTCCCTCTTTGATCCATTCTTAGAATCATCATAGCTCTTTCGTTTCTTGTTGAAATTCACGTAAGTTCGTCTTATTCTTCCCCTCTTAGCTTCCTCTATCCGTCTTGGTAATAAAATTACCGTCTTTCTCGCTTTTTAAATTATCCGTCTTTCTCAAGGTGAATGATATTCATCTTTTATTATCTAACTGTATGTAGGTGGAGACTAGGAAGGTTTAGAAACCGTTTAAAGACGCGAAAAGGTAACGGTGAAGGGTTACACGATATCATTTACGTGTGTTATGTGATTTCTAGGATAGAAACCGTATTTAGATTATGGTTAGTATGCTTAGGATTTGTGTTGTTGTTGTTGGTTGTTGTTAGTTGTTAATTGATATGAGAATTGATGGTTTGTGTTAATTAATGAGGATTTTTTTGTTGGTAACTTGTTGGAAATTGATCGTCCCTGAATCCCGTGTGGGACGCAGGCTGCATTGGGGGACGCAGGCTGCGTCGTAGGACGCAGGCTGCGTCGTGGTGACGCAGGC
>JAIUZE010003946.1:0-36558 GCA_022085475.1 Heliosperma pusillum
TTACGCAAATCGTTTACAAAACTGACCCGAATAATCACAAAACCACACGGCACTCTCACCCTCTCTTAGCCTTGATATTTTTTCATTTATTTGTGATTATAATACATAATATCTTGATATTTAACTTAATTAACTTATATTTAATCAATTACCGTAATATAAATTATTAAACGCGAGTCACTTCCGTAACAACAATTTCAAACCCGACTCGTCATTTTTCTCTATATTACCCGGCTCACTCACCCATCATTACTCACTAACAACTTTTCATTTTACAACAAATCAAATTAAGATCAAATTAATCGTTCTTCAACGTTCTTCATTCGTTCTTGAACGTTCTTCATCCGTTCTTCGTCGTTCTTGAGCAAAATCATCATAAAACCTTCATTTCTTAATTAAATCCGTCCTAACTTATATTTTTAGAATCTCCTCTTCGCTCTCCATCTTCTAGTACGGTTTATTTTCAATTCCGGCAAAATCGTTTTCAACATTTAAATATGGAAAATCAAGTTTAAGTTCTAACAATGTTTTTCTTGTCATTTCTTATAGGGGAAGATTTTGAAGACGAGTTTGGAGACTCGTATATTTTGGGTGAAGATTAGTAGATGGGTTTCTTAGTTTATACTTCTTATTTTGGTGCTAATTGATCTTGCTAGCTAAGGTAACGATTCCGAGTTACTCGACGAATATATGTTACATAGCTTTTATTAGCTTTTGTTTCTTTTATTTTTGGTTCATCTTTTGTTTTTATGCATGTTATGATGATTTATGGATTTTTAGTAGTAACATGATAAGTTGTTAATTTTATTATGTTGTATGAATTTATAAACATGTTAGTGTTCTTGACAAATTTTTATGGTTTCTTCATAATCATGATTTTTGTATGATTGATGGTTGTTTTGGATGTTTAAAAATGGAGGTTGTTAATTGAAAACATGTTAGAATTTTTGGAATTGGGGTTGTTGTTTGGGTGGTGGCGGAAAGGGTGGCTGGTAACCGGACCAAACCAGCCGGTTCAGGCCGGTTCAGGCCCGGTCCAGACCGGTCTGGGTTGGTCCATGATGGGTCCGGGTTTTGGTCTTTGAGTTGTGTCGATGTTTGATTGTTTTGTTGTTGTTTTGACGGGTTTTAATTATGTTAAGCATGCGGGGAAATATTAAGAAACGGGTTTTAGTAAAGTTGTAAAAACAGCCAAAACAGCCCAACCAGGCCCGTGGGCCCAGTCCAGGCCCAGGTTAGGTCCGGCCCAAAATCAGCCAGTGGGTCCCACTTTGGACTCGTGACGGTTTTTGAGTTAAATGTTAATTTATCGTGTTTTTGTAATATTTAGCAAGTGGGAAATTTTAATAAGTAAATTATTTAATTAAAAGTGTTTTTCATAAAATTATTATTTCTCACATGTTAGAAATTATAATACGAGATCGTAGTTTAATTTAATAGCCTTTAAGTCAAGCGGGTTTTTAGTAAGATTAAATAATTCACATGTTAGAAGTTTTAATAAAAATAACATGTAATGAATATGATGATTTTTATGATCAAGTCTATGTGGTAAAGACTCTGTTTCTAGCCGGTTTGACCAAACGGGTTTGGTCAAACTAAGATCTAGTCAGCCCCGTTTTGACTGATGACCCGTAGCGGGACTCGGGTCGGGGATTTGTCTTCAAGTAAGGTTGTATTTAATTAATGAATTAGCCTTAGTAGATATGAGGCGATCTGATATTTGATTTTGATTTATATGCAATTAGTCACATGATAGGAAGTTTTTCCCGTGACGGTTTGATTGTATGATATATGTCGTGTTGACTAAGTATCCCTAGAGCCATTATGAGTATATGGAGTCTTGACCATTCTAATTCTCAATGAGTATCTTGGACCATGACATTGATAGGCCTTACCAACTTTAACGAGTATATGTTCACCGCTTGATAGCTTTTGTGTCACTGGCTTGGGCCTTTTGATACCAAGCCGGGGGCATGGCACCTAAGAGTTCCGCTTTGGGAAGGGAGCCAGCTTAAGTACTAGCCATCTCTGCTTAGGGGGTCGCCTATCAGAGTTTCTCATGTACGGTTATGTAATGAGACAGGGAATGGGTTAGCTGTTGTCGCTAGGTCTGATCAGTCTAGGGCTAGGATGTGTTCCTACCTTGTGGTATAGACTCGAG
The DNA here is from genome assembly GCA_022085475.1 of Heliosperma pusillum. NCBI lineage: Eukaryota > Viridiplantae > Streptophyta > Magnoliopsida > Caryophyllales > Caryophyllaceae > Heliosperma > Heliosperma pusillum. The sequence continues at coordinate 2,162 of JAIUZE010003946.1, forward strand.
TTACAGATGACTATTGGCCGTACTAGGAACTTATGCCTGTTTATAGAAGGATTGGTCTTTCATGTTTGATGATTCCATGAGTTTTAGAAGGTGAGATGCAAGCCGGCTAAGATTGATAGAGTTTGGATTACCGATTGTTAACTGATTCACATGATTACGTGTTGATTAGGGTTTGAGTGTATCATGGCCATGTTACATGGTAACCTCTGAGCTAGCATACCAGCTCCCTACCTCGGTTATATTTTATTATCGGTTTCACATGATAGCTTTCATATGATAGGTTATATGTTAGTTATTTGTTTCATAACATGAAAAGCATATCATATATGTTAAAGTTTTGTATTTTCCATATACATTGCTTTTATGTTATTCATGTTTTATTAAACTCGACATTTCGTGGCTGGGAGAACTCGGAGTTACTCCCCACTGACTGTGGCTTCCGTGTTTATATTTAATGCGGTCGAACAGGTGGTGATGCATACTTTGGGTACATTGACGAGCTAGCGAGCGAAGTATTTACCTTGGACCTATATTCGGTTCTTAGATTGTATATTATTATACACTCTTTTATTTCCGTATTTATACGGGAGATACGTCTCCCGTCTTGTATAATTCTTATGTATAATATAAATTTTCTTTTGGTAATGAACCTTTTTATTTATGACACCCTTCGTTATGTATTTAAATTATTTTTTTCTTTCCGTAAATTTGAGGGTGTCACAGAACTTATAAACGAATAGCTCTTGCTGCTAAAGCATCGGCCATTCGATTCTGAGTTCTTGGGACAAACCTAATACTAAGACAATGAAAAGAATTACTAATAAGATCAATTTCTTCAAAGATAGCCTTATTCCTAACTTCCGGCTCCGCGAACCTAAGAACTTGCGAAACAATCAGGAGACAGTCAGATTGAATAAGCAAATGCATAAATCCTTTAGAGGATGCCCATCTTAGCCCTTATAGAATGGCTAAGGCCTTAGCCTGTGTAGAAGATTGGGACAGGAAGTTTCCTCTGATAACAGAAGTATCATACCCATCAGATCTCTGTAAGAAAAAATCCATCCCAGTAGCCAAGTTATCCTTCCAAGAAGCATCTACAGATAGAGTATCCTGACAACAGGAGGTAGGGTTACCAATTAAATTAAAGATCTTCCTTCTCTTAATTCTTGTAAGATTCACGTCCAACTCATAGGATATAGTACGATTCTTGACCTTTGTCGAATTTTCCATGGATAAACTAGCAAGAGCCTTAGTCAGGATACTTTCGTAGATAATCATAACACTTCCAAACAAATTTTCGCCTTTAAAAATATAGTGATTACATGCGAACCAAATAGTCCATATAGAAGCTAAAAAGGATAATAATCTGCATGCTGAGTCACTTCCCTTTTTTAAATAGGAAACCCAGTTAATAATCCATATCCTTATATCCACATGAGAATCCATCTCAGAACGAATTCCAAGCTTACTACCCATCCACATTCTTCTAGCGAATTGACAATCCCTGAAAAGATGATTAGTCGACTCAATAATAGGAGATTCACAAAAAACAACAAAATTTATGTATTTCAATTCTTCGTCTCTCGAATTCTTTTCCCACCGAGAGGGAGTCAGTAAGAATTCTCCATACTAGGATAATCCATGATTTAGGTCCCGGCAAAGTCCATAAGGATTTCCTAACAAATCTTTGAATGCTATCAGAAATTCTTGACGAATCTTTAGAAGTAGCAGATTTATCCCAAATATCCTTCCATATCTGAAAATAACCACTTTTCACCGTATATCGTCCATGATTGCAGAATTTCCAATAAGTTGAATCAATATTTCTTGATCTACTAATTGGGATAGCAAGAATATTCTTAGCAGATTTCGGGCTAAAAAAGGAGGAAATAAGATCCTTTTTCCATATAAACGAAGAAGAAATCAAATCTTTAATTCGTAGTTCCACAATGGAGGGAGATCCATTAAGCAAATTCGGATGAGCCGGGGTAGGTACTACACCGTTCACCCATCTAAATTTCCATACATTCCGTTCCGAGTTATTCCCAATTTGCCAGATAATATTTTTTTCAAATGTCTGTAGACCCCATAAGAGACCCTTACCAATCCAGTTTTGATTTTTAAGAGTGTTCCCAATTTTATTAATCATCGTTTTTGATTGCCCAATCTCATCCAAGTAAATCCCATATTTTTTACCAATAGTGCGACCCAGTAGGGAGGAGGGTTGCATTAGAATTTTCCATTCTGTCTTCGCAAGGAGGGATTTGTTAAAACCCATAGTGTTACGAATACCAATACCACCTAATCCTTTTGGTTGATTTAGAAATAATTTACTACACCAGCTGATACCTTAAGATTTCTTATGTCCCTTCCACCAAAACTGTGACAATAGAGAATCAATCCTTGAAGTCACATTTACCGGTAATTTGAATACCGATAGAATGAAAGTAGATAAAGAAGAAAGAATAGAAGAAATCAATGTGAGTCTACCAACTTGTGATAATAAAATTCCATTCCAAGAGGATATTCTTTTCGAGATATTATCAAGAACATATCCGAATATTTCCTTTTTTGATTCACTTTTATCAGTACCAACTTCCGTAGGTGCACCTAAATATTTACCCATCGAAGAGGAACCACATACTTTAAAAATTTGTAACAATCCCTTGCAAATGATATCGTAGCATTAGGACTAACCAAAATTGCAGATTTTTCCTTGTTAATTATTTGCCCGGATGCCCTACAGTATCGATCAATAGTGCCATTTAAAGATCTACATGCCATTATGTCTCCCTCAATAAAGAATATTGAATCATCCGCAAATAATAAGTGAGAAACAGCCTGTGAATGCCTTGAGATCTTAATTCCCTTATATAGTCCATTTTCCTCATTGAGCATGATATTCCGAGTTAAAATCTCCGTACAGAGGACAAAAATATAAGGGGATAAAGGATCTCCTTGTCTCAGTCCTCCTTTAGGATAAATTCTCTTGGTAGGAATACCATTAATTAGAAGCTCAAATGAAACAGAAGTAATGCATTTCATAATAAGATTTATGAAATTTACCGGAAAACCAAGATTGAGAAGAGAGCCTTTAATAAAATTCCAATTCATTCTTTCATAAGCCTTACTCATATCTGCCTTATAAGCCATCCGTTGTGATTTCCTCTTCCTTGAGTTTGAGATAGTGTGAAATAATTCGTTTGCAATCAAAATATTATCCGAGATATTTCTTCCAGGAACAAATGCATTTTGGAATTCCCCTACAAGTTTTCCCATAATTTTGCTTAGTCTATTAGTAATACACTTGGTTATAATCTTCATAATATTATTACAGAGGCTGATTGGCCGGAAATGTTCCTTCTTTTCCGGCGCAGAGATTTTTGGTATTAAGGTAATGAATGTTTTATTAAGCTCTTTCATAATAAAATCTCTGTTTAGCACCCCAAGGACCGCAGAAATAACATCTGATTTAATGAAATGCCAACATCTTTGATAAAATATACCCGGAATACCATCAGGCCCAGGAGACTTCATAGGGCTAAGTTGAAACACAGCCTTCCTAACCTCTCTAGCAGAGAAAGGTTTATCAAGGTAATCCATATCATCCTGATCCATTCGCGAACTTATCCCATTAAAAATACTAGATTCCATGTTCATAAAGGCCTCAAAAGAAACGTCAGTAGAATTGGCCTGAAAAAGATCTGCATAATAGGAGTAGAAAGATTCTCGTATTCCTTCCTCATTATAAATCCATTGCCCACCATCCAACATAAGACCTTTAATGAAATTACTTCCAGACCTCCCCTTGACACAATTGAAGAAATACTTTGAACACGTATCCCCCTCAGACATCCATTTAATCTTTGCTCTCTGTTTCCAGTATATGGACAAAGACTTCGCAAATTCAGTAGTTTTAGAATCAACCATCAAAAAATCATCTATGTTACCATTATTGATCCCCAGTTCTAAGGTTTTTTCCAAATCACGATCAAAGTCCGTTCACTTACTATTCCATTCCTTTTTCTTCATAATAGACCATTTTTTAAACGTTGTTCTAGCCCTTGATAGTTTCCTTACCAAGCGAAATGCAGGAGAGCCATATATCGGAATTTTCCATTCGAACTGAACACCGTTCAAACATTCCTCAAAATTAAAACTCCATGCTTCAAGTTTGTAAGGACGACCCTTTTTGATGATTACCAGATCTGAATCAAAAATTATAGGAGCATGATCAGAAATTTGAATAGGAAGATGAACAATGCCCGAGTTAGGAAACAAATTATTCCAATCCCATGAACCAAGAGCTTTATCTAATCTTTCAAAAATTAATTCCCCCGAATTCCTCTTATTACACCAGGTGAATTTTGGTCCCTTAAAATGAATATCCATGAGATTGTGCGATATTTTCCAGTTTCTAAATATTTCCAATCCCCGAATAGGACCTTTAGAACCTCCGACCTTATCTTCTTGATATTCTACTTGATTAAAATCTCCAAATATAAGAAAGGGTTTAGAAAAAGAGTCCAACCATATGCTCAGATTATTCCAGACGGCTTCACTTTTGTGCACTTTTGGTTCCCCATAAATAAGTTATAAGTACCATAACACCTCCTTACATTGCATTACTTCAACAATAATAAAATTAGGACTTACATCTAGTAGACGATACGACTCCTTATTCTTAAAACCAAACCAAAGACCACCCCCAGACCCCTCCGCATCTACTCCATAACTAAAAGGAAAAGAACCCCTAAAAATAATATCAACCGAACTAGAGATACATTTAGTTTCACTAAGGAACATAAAATCATAAAAACACGAGCCTATAATCGCTCTAATTTTTGGAATTGTAGGGGCGAGCGGATTATTAAGACCCCTACAATTCCAACTCAGTCCTTTCATGGACCCCTAGGGAATTGAGAGAGGTCAATTCCCGCAACACCTTCCATTTCTCCTTCCTCTGAGCTCGAGATAATCATGTCAGAATCTCCAACTTGAATATGAAAACCCCTCGAGATATACGGACTACACCAAGCAACCCTTTTAGAATCAGATGAAACACAATTAAATTCCTCCTCAATGTTGTACATTGCATTTGCAGAACCATGTCCCGGGTCTGAAAAAGCTTTCCTTTTAATCCCATTTTTCCTCACCTGCACATCCAAGACATCCTGACCTGCATCTTTATCTTGTCCTCTTAGCTTAAGTAATCGACTTATTGATTTCCCCCTTCCATACCCTCCAGTCAGAGGAAGAGAAGCAGCTTCCCATTCCCCCATATCTTTTCTGTCATTCTGCATTTCCCCTTCTCCAGCTTCCTGAATCTTCATATCTGATATCTTCTCTGGAACCATGCTAGAAGAAGAGCCCATAATAATACTTGAAGACTGGACACCCATATCCTTAGCAAAAATATTTTCTGCAATGATATCAATATTCACCCTCGGTGGAGGATCCCCACCTGACAAATGACTGAGAAAGTCAGAATCTCCAACATTTCCCCATGTTCAGATAGCAAAGCATTAAGATCTTCAATTGCATCCTTGAACGAAGAATTATTTGAAGTATTATACCCTTTAGAAGAAGAAGAATTTGAGTTAGAGCCCTGCTCATCAGTGTCTGATTTGCTAGAAGATATTAATTCTTCAGACCCCTGCGCTTCAGATGGATTGAAAACAGGAAAGATTTCATTCGAAGGATACAAAGGCTGCAAATGGTTCATATCTTCAAAGTTCTCCACAGGTTCATGATAGACAAAAGGTAAGGTTGTTGGAGCCTCCACAATCTGCTCATAACCCCTGCCCTCATTATCCAATTCAATGATATCATCCCTTGATTCTACCCTGGCTGAAATAGATCCCAGAGTAAATGCATCCTGATTCAAATCAAACTCTTGTTCCCCATGCCCATCAAATCCCTCATATGGATCTTCAAAAGCCCAGTCTTGATTATTAAAGACATGAAAGACAAAATTTTCTGATTGAGAGTCTCCCTCTATGTCCACTTCCTGATCATTATCATCACTATTGTTGTGATGATTATTTATTCCAGCAGCAACAGAAGAAGAGCCAGATTGATCAACATCATTGATGTTACCTTCCTCGCCAGTAAAAGCAAGCCCCTCCTGCCCATCCACCATAAGAATTTCAAACATTCCAGTTCCATTCATTTGAGATACCTCTCCATTGATAGCTCCATTAGCAGTATGAGCATATCCATTCCCATTTTCTATTTCATTGCTTTCCACATCCATGAGATGAGGTTCAGAAGGATGAAGCATACCATTTTCCTGAACCTCACCACCCCCATTCCCTTGTTGATACTCATGATCTTCAGCAACTCCATTAGCCCTCTTATTCTCATGATGCATATGCAAACCATTTTCATTTGTGAAACCTTCATTTGCCTCCCTCATTATATGATCTTCATTCACATTATCATAGATGACCGGACTGGCAAATGGAAGAGCATTAATAGCAAATTCCATTCCTGGATAAATACGTCCTCTATCCACCAGCCCTAAATCAAAGTCTATAACTCTTTCCACAAAGTAATCCGCAGGTACATATGATCCAGAGTTTCTGCCTAGCCTAACCTTTGAAGTAGCATATCTAGTAGTAAAAGGAAGAGCCCTTAAATCCAAATTGAACATAGTATAGTTGTACCGGTTTTGAAAGATTACAAAACCCCTTTCATTTGTTCTCTCAAGAACATTATTAATATTAGAAACCACATCCGCCATTCTTTCAATGCACAAGGAAATCTTATGCCCAATTTTACCACAACGAACACAATATTTAAAGACTTCTTCATATTTGAATTGAATCCAAAGCAATTTATTACCTTGGTAGAGTAGATAAAAACCAAGAATTAGAGGTTCATTCAGCATACCCTTCACCCTAATTCTTAAGTAATCATGCTCAGGAACAATCCCAAATTCCTCCACAGAAAATTCCCCGCCAAATAATTGGCCAGCTATATTAGAAATATGTGAATTAAGGTACTCAAAAGGAAGACCACAAATACGAACCCAAAGCTTAGCAGATGGAAACCTCACAGATCTTGGGATCATACCTGGAGACCATTTCTTAAAAACCATAAGAGCACCATCCAGGACAATAATACTCCTATTCATAAGTTCATGAAGATCAAGAGGATTATCAAAGTGAATAGCATAGATATCACCAACCCTGTAAACCGAAATAGCTCCTCTTGTTGCCCAGTTATCCTCAATCATTCTGTTGATACTATAAGCCCGACCTAAACAGCCTATAGTCTACCAAATATCCCAGAAGACACTTACTCCAAAAGCTGAAGGAGCTACCAATGTGATCTGGATTGGGCGCCACAATGCCACCAACACGAGGATATCTCCATTCATTAATGAGTGAAGGGTTGAGATGAACTGCTTCCTGGAAATTAATACCATGATGAATATCCTCTTGAGCCTGGTTAATTGCTTCAGAGAAAAAATGATGAGGCTGGTCCATAATAAATGAAGGAATGATAATAAAAGAAGGAATGATAAGATAATGATGAAGAATAAGATAATGATTAAAACAGAGTAATTAATAGTTGCTGAAGATAGAACAAAGAATGATTGAAGAATGAATAAATGTAAGAAGAACATTCAATCCTTAAATAGGAAGAAACCGTAGCCCCCAAGTACCTGCAAAACCAAAATCACAGTAAAACAAGCACAATGATGTGATTCTGCAGACTGATATTGGTTAGCTCAAAAGACCCAATAAAAATTAACCAGAAAACTAATGATTAGAAACAGTTGCAGGACGAAAACCTCATATATTCCAAGAGCCAATAATAATAATACACAATAATCCCCCTATATTAAGGCCTAATCACACGAAATATAGGTGATTACTAAGAAAATAGATTAAATAACACTGATTAGAGCGCACAAAATATAGATATTAGAGCATTGATTAGATAAGTCAGAGAATTTCAAAGATATCCCCAAAACCAAGGTTTCCTTGCGCTCCAAGGTAAGAAAAAATAAAATTATAACTCTCAAACCAGCGAAGCAATACTAAATTGAGGATCTATTTTAATAACTTGAGGATTTTTCTTTATGTGATTGGTAATGAAGATAAGATTAAAGTCTTAGAATTTAAGAAAACCATCAAAGATGATGGAGGAAGAGCTCTCCTACGGAGAGAAATGCTCTCTCTAGGAAGAAGAGAGAGAAAGTCCTTTTCTTCCCTACCGAATATTAATTCTATCTCAAAATATTGTTGTGAAAGTATGTTGTAAAACCTTAGTTTGATCCAAAGTGTAAACCGTTCCAAATAGGTCGTTTTCCTCTTCTTCACGAAACCCTAGGTTGTTGTTCATACGCACGCAACCCTAGGAGGCACAAACCCTAAGTATTTTGAAACCCTAGGTGGCACAACTACTAGTGGGCTTATTAGGCCAACAACAAAATGAGATAGAATGTATTAGAAACCTTAGGTAGCATGACAACTCATAAGTTGTATTACTAACTAATAGAATATCATAAATACATTATCTATTTAAAACTTTTGATAAATATAAAATACTCTTTCTCTCTTAAAAAACATTTAAAAGATTTTGTTTTCAAAATCATGCATCAATTTCGTCATTCAAAGTTATAGGTGAAATAGCTATAACTTTGAACTTAGTATGTAAAGTTATAAGTGAAATAGTTATAACTTTACTCACATAAATCACTTTAACGAAATAGTTATCAGATGACGACATATACTATCTAATCTTCACAGAGATATTCAGTAAACGGATCGTCTCTTCATCTTGATCACAAAGACCCTCCATCTCGAGTCTTGTGTTATTTGATGTAGATCTTGCTTGAATTGTTTCTTCAATGTTAAAACCAGAATAACTATAACTTCGTATATTCGTATATGAATCATCAAAGTTATACCTCAAGATCATATAACTTTGATCTTCTTACTTGTAATTGTTGTTAGCTATAATAAGACTAAAGTACACAATTACTTACATATGATATAACAATCAAATCATTACTTGTAAATTAACCTTATTGGTGAACCCATCAGGCCCAGGACTCTTCTCACTGGGAATAGAAAAGACTGCCCCCTTGATATCCTCCATTGTAGGAATTCTACACATAAAACCCCAATCATTCTCATTCACCACCTTCTCTTACCTAACTACACTGCTGTAAAACTCAGTAGTTTCTCCATTCTGCCCAAGAAGCTTCTGATAAAACTCCACAGGATATTTGTAGTGTTGTGATAGAGTTCTTCAGGAATGGGAAGTTACTAAGGTAAGTGAATTGTACAAATCTGGTGCTGATTCCTAAAGTGGATAGTCCAAATCATGTGTCTGAATTCAGACCTATTGCTTGTTGCAACACTATTTATAAAGTCATTTCTAAGCTTTTGTGTGAAAGAATGAGTGCTAGTCTTGCTATGATTATAGATCCTGCACAATGTGCTTTTATCAAAGGCAGAAGTATTCTGGGAAATATTTTGATTAGCCAAGATTTGGTCAGGATGTATAAGAGGAGGAATGCTTCACCTAGATGCCTGATGAAGATTGATCTTAGGAAGGCTTATGATTATGTGGAATGGGTGTTCCTAGAAAAGATGATGCAAACTCTTAATTTTCCTACTGGCTTGATTAATATGGTAATGCAGTGTGTTTGTACTCCATGTTATTCTATTGTTCTGAATGGGCAATATCATGGTTTCTTTAAGGGAGCCAGGGGACTGAGGCAGGGAGATCCTATGTCTCCTCTATTATTCACTATATGTATGGAGTACTTGAGCAGACTTCTGCATATTACTACTACTATTCCTGGTTTTCATTTCCATCCTCTATGCAAAGGTATTAAGTTGACCCACCTTATGTTTGCTGATGATTTGCTTCTGTTTTGTAAAGGGGATATTAGATCTGTATTTATTATCATGGACACTTTTAAAAGATTCACCTGTGCATATGGTCTAAGTATTAATTCTGACAAATCTGATATTTACTGTAATGGTGTTGATCCTGTTGTGCTACAAAGATTGCTACAAGGTACTGGGTTCAAACAAGGGGAATTGCCTTTTAAATATTTGGGAGTGAAAATTTCCCATAAAAGACTGTCTAAAATGGATTGTAATATTCTTGTAGACAGAATGATTAGAAGAATAAGAGGGTGGAATAGTAGAAGGATTTCTTATTCTGGGAGATTGATATTGGTGAAGGCTGTTCTGGCAACAATTCATAACCACTGGTCACAAATTTTTGTTTTACCAGTTGGGGTTTTGGATAGAATTCAGGCTTTGTGCAGGAACTTTCTCTGGGAGGGTGATGATAAATACTCTAAGGCTCCCCTAGTTTCCTGGAGTGTGCTTTGTACATCTAAGAAAAATGGTGGCCTGGGCTTGACTGATAGTAGGGTGTGGAATATTGCAGCTATTGGGAAGTTGGTCTGGTGGATTGTTTGTAAGAAGGACCAGCTATGGATCAAATGGATTGATAGTATTTACTTGAAAGGAGAATCATGGATGGATTATGAGCCTTCTGCATATAGTTCTTGGGCTTGGAGAAAAATTTGTGAGGTGAAGAATAGAGTTAGGAATGGTTATGTACAGGATAAGTGGAGAGGAAATGATAAGGGTTATACTATTGCTGATGGGTATCAATGGTTGCAGGATAGTACTGGGCATGCTATTCCATGGTATCATATGGTTTGGAATAGGTATAATGTACCTAAGTGGAATTTTACTATGTGGTTGTTATGAAGCAAAGACTGTTTACATTGGATCGTCTCATTGGTATGGGTATTGATGTGCCTATTAACTGCTTTCTTTGTGGGCTGGAAGCTGAGGATCACTCACATCTGTTTCAGAGATGCTGTTATATAAGGAAGTGTATGGATATTCTTGCAGATATGGTTGGAATGCGAGGGAATGGCTTGCTGCAGAGTATAGTTACTGCTAGACTGGGAAGACAACTGAAAATGCTAGTCAGGCAGGTGTGTTTTGCTCTGGTTGCAGGGGTCTGTTATGAGGTTTGGCATATGAGGAATGTTTGTAGGCTTGATGAATACGTGAGACAGCCTATACAGCTTGTGCTTCAAGTGAGAAATGAATGCAGAAGGAGATTTAAAGGACAATTTATGGGTACTATGCAAGATGAACTAAGACAATGGTGTCAGCAGTTAGGGTTTCTTTGATGAGGAGGGACTGATGTAGTAGGCTGGTTGTTATTTTTATTGTATTTGAGTTTGTTTGCTTAGCAGTATGAGGAATGTATGCTGGTTGAGTAAATTGTAATAGTACTTTGATTTTAATATAATTTACTTTTTACCAAAAAAAAGAAAAAAAAAGTAACCACATTGTCAAAGATATACTTGTCAGTATCAAAACTATATCATAGGTCAACATGGTACATGCTTTCTTAGCATTGTTATTGGACTTGTTGTAAATGATAGAAAACTTTTTAAAGGTTGTGTTTGATAAAAAAATTCTTATTTTAAATCATTAAATCTCCAATACGATTTTAATAAAAAAAAGTAATTGTTAATTTTGTTTTTTTACATTTTTTTATATAATACTCCGTCTTATTCAATCTAATGTACCCACTTTCATTTTTTGGACAATCCAATCCAATGTACTCATTTCCTTTTTTGGTATTATTTAGACCATTTTATCATTCAACATCCATTTAATTACATAAAATGCCATCAAATAACAACCATTTGGACTATATTCATATTTTAAACCTAAGGGCTATTTATGACATTTTTACCATTTGTGAGACAATTTTTTTTTAAAATGTGTGCTCGGAGTTACGGGTACATTGAATTAAATAGGAGGAAGTATTAAATTTAGGGGTTTAAGAGTAGTGTGAATAAAAACTTGGTAAAATAATGAAGAGAAAAACAAGATTGTTGTTGATGAAGTTTGATTCGTAGCGGTGCCGGTGGTGATCGTGGTCGTTTTTATTGTGGGTGATGTTTTGTCCCAGTAACCCACTTTTAACCCACTATTTAATCTGGAAATCAAATGAAAGTATTAATTAATTAATAATAAGAGGAAAGTAGTTTCAATGGTGGTGCAGAGAAGGAAGCCATTAGTGCTTGCTTCAACAAAAGCCCTCATCAATTCACTCCTCCCCAATAACTGTAATAATACTCCATTAGAATTTGTTGAGTTTGAAGCGGGAATTGTTGGTTTCCCAAAGGGTAAACATGGAATTTCACCTTTCATTGCTTCTCTTGATGATTCTTCCCTTGTTTTTCTCTCTGTTGCTCACCTTAAACGTCTTGGTCTCACTTCTGGCTCCCTGGTATCACTATTATTCATTTCCCATTTCTATACTTTCTTATTATTACTATGTCAACTTAATGTGAAATGTGAAATTAGTTACTCCCCCGTCGCGCTCATTTGTTTACCTTCTTTCTTTTGTGGATGACAAGTGGACAATTGTCCGTTGGAGATCAAATTATTCAACCTTCCGACACCCTGAAATGGAAATGGTAAACAAATGAGCGGGAAAAGAATCTGAAATTTGGTGCTATAGTATATGTCTGGCTCCCTGGTATCACTATTATTCATTTCCCATTTCTATACTTTCTTATTATTACTATTTCAACTTAATGTGAAATGTGAAATTAGTTACTCCCTCCGTCGCCCTCATTTGTTTACCTTTCCTTTGTGGATGACAAGTGGACAATTGTCTGTTGGAGATCAAAGTATTCACCCTTCCTGTAAACAAATGAATGAGACACCCTGAAATGGAAATGATAAACAAATGAGCGGGAAAGAGGGAGTAGCTAATTGCTGCTTAGTTTTGAATTAGTTGCGGCTATATCAAAAATGTGTTGAATTGAATGTTTAGGAATCTGAAATTTGGTGCTATAGTATATGTCTGGTAGCTTCACTTATGGACGCGTTTATACATGGTTTTGCTCTTTCTTTGGTTATAGGTTCTCATCAAGAACAACTATACTAATGTTGAGAGAATCGGACAAGCTGTAGCTGTCGACCCCTCTCCTTCCAAACATGATTTGCTGCCCGATGCTCGACTCCACACCCATTCTGACCCTAATATAATGCTTGTTTTTCCATCGCTAACTTTCCCTCTAAGTCACCCTCAGATTCTAACCCAAAATGTTGCCTATCTCTCACCTCTACTGGCGTTCAATGTCGCGTTGCAAACATCATGCCTCATATCTCTTCTTTCACATGGAAAGGAGTCTTTGGCGTCTTTGTTTGATCACAAAGAGTGTGCAGAAAGAACTGAAGCAATGGTTAATCCTTGCACTGTCACTTTAAGTCTGCAGCCTTGGCTTCATTTGCCACGCTACGCCTCACATTTGAGGATCTCCTTTGTGAAGATACCTCAGTGCGGTATAATCGAATCCCTCAAAGGAAAATCCTCCTTTGAAGCTGTGGACCGCCAACAGATGATTGATTTGGCTTTACAGGACTATTTTAACATTGATAGATATCTCTCTAAGGATGATGTGTTCCGAGTTCAAATAGATTGGAATTGTAATTCAACCTTGTGTGTAAGCTGTCGCATGAAAACCAAGAATGAACAACGTGATTTTGTTTTCTTTAAGGTAAAGTTTACTCGGTTTGGTGGCATACTTGTTCATTGTATTAAAAATGATGTTGGCTCAAGATTGTTGTAATTGCTGAGTGTCAACAGGTTGTAGCTTTGGAGCCTCCGAATGAAATTGTTCTTCGTGTCAATAGTAAGAAAACCGCCCTCGTGCTTGGAGGAAGCACTGCTGCTGCTCTTCCTTCCGATCTGTTGATTTCTGAGCCTTTTAAGATTTCCCCTTTACAGACGACTACTTTAAAGGCCTTGGGATCTATTCTTGCACCAGTTTTATGTCCATCTGTTCTTTCTTCCAAATGCCGTGTTGCCATCTTACTGCATGGTTTGGCAGGTGTCTGACTCCGTAACTCATACCCCTTTTCTCCTTTTGATAATTAAGTTTTGGTCTTGTCAATGCTACAAACTTTCTAAGGGATCTTGCTGAAAAATGGTTTGAATCCAGTAATTATTGAGGTCAGTGGCGGACCCATGAATTATGACCGTGGGAGCAGAATATCTAATAGTATAATAGTGCCTATTTTTATATACGTATATGTTAATAGTGCTTATTTTTATATACGTACATGTCAGTGGTAAGGATAGGGAAATAGTGTAATTACTTGATTGTGAAATAATAGGTTTCTACATATACATGTTGATTCCCGAATTCGGCAGAATCATCTCTTTCTGTTTTTATTAATGGTTATGCTTGATTTCAATGTTATCAAGGTACTCAAGTTATTCATAAAAGTGCATGGAACTTGCTTACGATCACCTTGGATATTACTCCCTCTTATTCTTAATAACCTTCCCATTTCACTTTAGTACAAAAATTAAGAAAACACACTACCCCACCATATAATTAAATTTGGACCACACAAATACACTACCCCACTATACAATTAAATTTGGACCACACAAACACTTACCAAAAAAGGAAATAGGGAAAGTATTGTGAATAAATGAAAATAGAAATGGGGAATGTTATTGAGAATAGGAGGGAGTATTTAAAAGAAGAAGAGTAGCAATGATGCTTTTTGCTGAATCAATGTTTTTGTAATAGGCCTTGTGTCAACGTGGTTCTGGGAGCTGATTTTGTTGTAATGGTAGGTTCTGGAAAGAGAACAGCTGTCAGATATGTTTCTCAGAGATTGGGCTTGCATGTTGTGGAATATAGCTGTCACACTTTTATGGCCGCGTCTGAAAAGAAAACACTGTCCTTACTAGATGAGGCTTTCACTGCAGCTCATAGGTACTTTCTGGGGCATGAAGCAATCTAACCCGTTTACCCATGTGATTTTCTTGTTCGATTTCTTCTGCGTGTTTCTGTCTGTGTGTTAGTAGTAACAAATATCTAATACGATAGCTGTTGATTTGGCAACACTCGAATTACAATGTCCATGCATAATATGAAAGAGACGCAATCATCTATCGATTTCTTATTCCCTAAACTTGTCTTATTTGCACCACTTTTTTTTGCTAGATTGTGAACTCTGGCGTATGCCCTCAATTCCGCAGTAGTCTGAGACGTGGATTATACTTGTTATTATTGTCTTTCATTTGTGCATACACTCTCTGCTTGTCTCTGTTCACTTTAAAATTGCAGAAAGATGTTTATTTGGAGAGTAGTATTCCTGTGAGTTCACTTTTGGCAAAATTTGGATTTCTGCAGTTATTCTCCTGCCATATTATTATTGCGGCATTTTGATGTATTTCGAAATTGGCCTTCTCCTGAGGGCACAGAATCTGATCATGCCGGTATTGCCTCTGAGGTTGCGTCTGTTATAAGAAAATACACTCAACAACTTGGCACAGATGGAAAAATCTTTGCCGATGGAAATTTAAACGGAGGGCCTGTAAGTTCAGTTAATTTTCCAAATCTGAAAGCTTTTTCTGAATAGATTGCACTTTGTCAATCTGCATTGATTGCTGATATCGAAGCTATGTGTCAAAGCTACATACATGTCCTGAGAATGAGGAACATGTCTTTTATTTCGAGGAAGTCTTAGACTTATGATGTTTAAATTTCCTAAATACAAGCTCTAATGAAGTAATCTAGTTTGTTTGTTAAACGCTGATGCAGCTACTGAAGACTGGTGAATTAGCCAGGCGTTCTCGAGTATTCTTAGTTGCAGCAACTGAGAATACCGAAGGTCTACCGCTTGCAATTAGGCGTTGCTTTACCCATGAACTCAGTCTATCTCCTTTATCTGAAGAAGAAAGAGCGGAAGTGATTAACGAATCACTGCAAAGCATATCCCAGTTCTCTGCTAACGTATGTTGTAGTACATTTTTCTTGGCTTTTGAGACTCTCCATTTTCATAAGATAGATGCAGAGACACAATTGTGAAATGGTTTATCCTGTAATTGTTTATGACCTAAGTACCATTAATTCTTGGAAAACTATATTATCTTAGGACTGGCATGAAGGGCACACGAAGAAAAGATGTTGAGTGGGACAGAAAGATGAGAGGTAGAACGAGAGACTAACCTTATTTCGGCAATATGTCCAGTGAGGGGATATGTTTGGATAAAAACATAATGGGAGACAGCTAGTTAAACTAAAGTTTCTGTTTAGAGATGCATGTTTAATGCAATAACAAATCAAAAGTTTATGGACGTTGCTTCAACACGGTTGTTGATCTTCTTAACATTGCTTTACCCGGCCTTACAACTAGGTCCTGAATCCCCAACCTGGTTGACCCGGACCTCAACCCGGTCAGACCCGCCTCACTCTGTACCGTGCCAGTCCAGGTCTTCTTCAGTTGACCCAACCCTGGCTTGGCTAATCCGTCCCTCTGGGCCATGGCACCTCTAATGGAACCATGACAATTTCATATTATTCTAATGGAGAGTATTTCTTAGTCATTGTTTTGGGTTCTTGACTTTCATGAGCTGCTGCAGGATGAACTGGAACATTTTGTGAAAGATATTGTTTCTCAGACATCAGGGTTTACCTTGAGAGATTTGCGTTCGTTAGTTGCTGATGCTGTAGCTGATTTGATTATCAAGCATAGCCTTCATAGTGGACCTGGAGCAACAGTTGAGAACAAATCTGCTTCAGTCAACCATTTACAGTCTGAAGCTGCTACAAACATTAGTCACTGTCGTGGAAAAGAAGCCTTGTCAGAAGCATTAGACCGTTCAAAGAAAAGGATTGGATCTGCATTAGGAGCTCCAAAGGTAGCGTCTGACAAATTTGATTTCACCTACAAATGGTGGTATATTTGATGTCTTCTTTAGATGTAGATACCACTAAATTGTTAGACAAAGTGCAAGCGTTTAAGAAATTGAAGTATATTATACTTTTTTTTTTCTTGCCTGTTCAATCTTCACTCTCCGAGAATGACTCAGTTAGTGCAGATGAATGACTTTTTGTGGAAGAATGGGTTATTATAATGATTTTGGTTTGGTGAGTTATTAGTGGCTGATTAGGATTAGTAGAGTAGTTGACTTAATTATGAGAGTTAAGGGTGGATAAGTAATGGTATGTTTGGGAATAATGGAAGTTTCATTAGGACAAGTGAGTAATTTTAGAACAAAAAACTACAAATGTGAAGAAAGAGAAGTGGAAAGAAAATAAAAATTCCCGAACAATTATGGGAAGAAAAAGAAGTATGGAAGGAGTATTTTCTTCTATCACACATGTCATTATCTTCTAATGTGACGTCGATACTAAACTACTAACTTGGAGCTATGGTAAGGTGGTTGCTAACTCTCTTTGCTTTTCCATGAACGTGCCACTGAAAATTCCAAAACATTGATCAATGTGTTTTTCACTTCCGATTAAACCATTGAACATGCGACAATTGTTTTGGGCACGTATTATGTACTTTACTAACTGTTCTGGTTGTCTATTTTTGCTGGTCTTTTGGAGGATATGAAGATATGATACTCATATTCTGTTGCTTCAAAATTTTGCGATTTAGTACTGATAAAATTTACTTCATTTTCTATTCTAGCGTATGCTTCTCTCTATTCTAGCTTATGCTTGTTTCTAATCGCTACTCCATTATTTTCCATGGCATATGTAGCTTATCTTTCCTCTTTCAGAGCAAAGCACACCTTTATCTGATTGTTCATTTTTCACAATGTTACTTAGGTTCCCGATGTGAAATGGGAAGATGTCGGAGGGCTTGAAGATGTGAAGAAAGCAATTCTGGATACTGTTCAGGTTCTGCTAATTGTCACTACATTTGCATCGATGCAAACTGCATAAGTTGTCAACTTTGGAGTCTACTTTTATTATATCTGTTTGGATACCATTTGGTCTTCTGCAAAGTATAACTGGGCGGGGCCTTTTGCTTCCTTTTTCTCAGTGTTCTGCTCGAATGGTAGTTCAATTCAGGGTTTAGAAAATTGAAAGCCGTTACACAAAGCCTGTTACATAACAGATTAACAGACTGCTGTTATTTATTGTACACTATATCTCCGTTTACCTAACCTATATTTCCCATAGAAAACCACCGATATTGTGGCCACATCAGGCAAATTATTACAATAGGACCATACCCTTATTTTCTGGACTTCATCGATACAACATTTCATGTAGATTTGTAGGAAGGAAATATTGGGGAACATTTATACTTGTAAATTGAAAGTAGTGCATGTATTAATTACTAAAAAGGTGGTGCGAAGAGAAAAAGATAGATTATAAACATTTAAAACATACTTGAGTTTCAGCTTCTAAGAAAAAGTGAAAATTTAACTAAACGCATTGACTGCTACATGTTTAGTGAGACAAGTGATATCTGGCGTCAATATTTTGAAACCATTACTGCAGCTGCAGCTGTACCACATTTTTTTAATTTTAGTACATTATTTTAATTTCTCTGATTGAAAATGTTATTTCTATTTTATAATTATTTCTTTCAACTATACGAGTACGTGGAAAGTACTGTGAAGTGCGTTTTCCTCCGCTTTCTGTTTTCTCAAGATTTTGTATTGGAGAAGGTGGTGGTTTTGCCAACATATATATATTCCACTATAGCATGCTTACATCTTTGTTCCTGTCATTCTGTTGGTTCATGTTGTTTTGTTTGTTTAGCAAAGCTCTTACTTCTTACTGACGTTGCACACTGCAGCTCCCTCTCCTGCACAAAGAATTGTTTTCTTCTGGTTTGCGGAGACGTTCTGGAGTTCTTTTTTATGGCCCTCCAGGAACTGGAAAGGTATTTTATTGTCTGAAAAGTTTTGCAGTTTAAGCATGATTGATATTAGTACTCCTTATTAATTGGCCATCTCACTACAAATTACAGACTCTACTGGCAAAAGCTGTGGCGACCGAGTGCTCTCTGAATTTCCTTAGTGTAAAAGGACCTGAGCTGATTAATATGTACATAGGGGAGTCGGAGAAAAATGTTCGGGAGATATTTAAAAAGGTTAAGCACTATAATGTTTTTCTTTCAGTTAAAATTTAGTTTGGTACTTAAATCCAATGACTGAACTATTGAGTAACGGTTGTCAACTATGACAGGCCAGATCAGCACGTCCGTGTGTCATCTTTTTTGATGAGCTCGATGCTCTTGCACCAGCTCGGGGTATTTCTGGTGATTCTGGTGGAGTTATGGACAGGGTAGTTTCCCAGGTATTTATTCTGCAGAAGTTTGTGTAATAACTAATGAACCTGTAGTTCTACTTCCGAAGCCGTTTGTTATTTACTGTAAATCATTATGTTCTGCAGATGCTTGCCGAAATTGATGGGCTAAATGATTCAACTCAGGTTTGTTTGCACCCTTGCATAAACTGCAATAACAACATCACCGCAGTGCTTCAAGAGCTCCCACAAATGGCAGGGTGAGGGGCTTGGATGTTCATAGTCTTACCCCTGTATTAACTACATACGGAGAATGTTTCCGGATGGTCATTATGAAATTTCCTTGAAAATTGCACTGAATGAATAACACTTCAAGATAAATAATAAAAAGAAATGTAGATAGTTTAGCGAGTGATTTTCCATTATTCAAAACCAGATAATAGCGAGTCTTTCATTCCATCAAAAATGGAAATGCCTTGCATCATATGACATTCAAGTTTATTCCACATTAGTAAAGAATTGATCATTTATAGACAAAATGTTCTGGTTTCCAGTTTAATAGTGCTGTCTTACTATTTTGTTGTGTCAGGACCTGTTTGTTATAGGGGCTAGCAATCGCCCTGATCTTATTGACCCAGCGCTTCTAAGGCCAGGCCGATTTGATAAGCTCCTTTATGTTGGAGTGAATTCTGATCCATCATACAGAGAACGGTTAGTAGACTGTGGAGAGTCCTTAGCATTGTATAGTTCTTAAATGCAGAGTACTTTTCTATGGTTTTTTTTGTACCTTAGCATTGTACACTTTCATGCAGAGTCCTTAAAGCATTAACCAGGAAGTTCAAGTTGCATGCAGATGTATCTCTTATCTCCATTGCAAAAAGATGCCCCCCGAATTTCACAGGAGCAGATATGTATGCCTTGTGCGCAGATGCTTGGTTTCAAGCTGCAAAACGAACAGTATTTTGCAATCTCCGTTTTTATTTTTTAGTTGGAAAATCACGTATTTAAAAGCTCACATGTTTATTAGTCTCTCAAATACTCTTCTTGTAGGCGACAAGCTCAGAAGCAGATTCATCTAGTGACAAAAATCACGCTGACTCAGTGATGGTGGAATATGACGACTTCATCAATGTAAGAAACTATTCAATACCAATAATAATCTTCTTTCAGGATGAAACATCATAAAACACTATCCATGTGTTTTCAACAACATGAGAGCCTTAATCACATACTGATTTAGGCGCGACGAACATATAACAACCTTTGAAACCGTCAATGACTGGTTGCATACATGAAGTATAATGAAAAAACTAAATTCAAATCCACCTAAATGAAGGTGTCATTAAAACATGAGGAACCTCATATATACATTCCATGGCCATATATCAACCTCTATTTTATCCTTTTCACGGCCATATATACTTCAATTCCAATGAACCTCATGTTTTCTTGAGTCTTCCCCTAACCCTTGCAATCTTATTCGTTTACTAATTTTAAACCCTCTAACTGCGGCACCAGTTCGTCTCCATCTTAAATGGCCAAACTATGTAACCAATTCTCCATCATCTTATCTTGTATAAGGGCAACCCGTACCTTTTCCCTAACCACCTCATTCTCAGTCCATCTTTCTTTGTATGGCCACATATCAATTGTAGCATGCACATTTGTGCTACATTCATTTTAAAGTGAATGTTTTACAGCACAATACTCATTGTCATATAATAATACTAACTTAATTTTTCATGCCGAAGAATTTACCCATTAGTCTATGAGCCATGCACTTATCACATAGAAATTTAGTGCGCTCTTCCGCTTCCGCTATCAATGAAAGGAAATGTTAGGTACTTGCTGCCGTCCTTTGTCCACTCCCTTCTCGATTTCCTTTGTCAACCATACTCTCCGTCATCAACTACCTTATCTCCAGTGACATTCATAACCACCATCGTCCTCTCAACTTCCCTTGATTCGATCTCCCTTCTCCAACAAGTGGATGACTGGGTAATGGCCGGTAGTTGGCCGTTGAGTCTGGCGGAGGGAAAAGAGTGGTGTTCGTAGGTTAATGTTTTCTGGTGGCGGTCGCTTGTCGCTTGTGGTTGTTTGCTGAGTGGCTTAATGGCTTGTGTGGGGGAAGGCTTTGTGGTAGATGGGCATTGGGATTTGGGGCTGCTGGGACAAGGATTGGGAATTTGGGACGGAGGAGAGGATAATTAGTGTAATTAATCTTAACATGTTATGGTTTGATTGTCATCCACTTGAGAAGATCGGTAAAAATGGGAGGGAGTATTTTAATTCCTTAGCACAAGTTTGACAAAATACAAAATTAAGAAAATTAGTTTTCCTATTGCTGGAACTTCAGGTACGTAGATGTGCCGATGACAGGGGTGCTAGGAACTTAATCCTGTTACTGTCGTAAAATTTGTCCTCTGACCAATCTTGGTTGGTTGTTAACGCTACGATTGTCGTGGTACTGAGTTTGGTTACTCACGGGCTCTATTGTTTGTGTGGTTTTTGATTGCATTGGGCAGGTGTTAGGAGAGTTAAGTCCATCTCTCTCTTTATCTGAGCTCAGGAAGTATGAGATGCTGCGGGATCAATTTGGAGGAAGTTCAAGTTGATTTTTCCGGGTGAAGCTTGGGGGATCTTGTTGAATGTTGACAATGTCACACTCCCATGAGTTATGGGTAAATTTGTCAAAATTTAACCTGGCCCGTACAACTGACCCGACCTTTTTTGTTTCAGGATCAAGACGTGTAATTTTTGCCCTGTAATCTATAATAACTCGAATTCCGGAATGACGCGTCAATTTAGGGTCATAACGTGACTTGTTTGTTCGACTAGATGGAGCGAAGATAAGTTTATCTAAAGCATGTATGTAAATCATATAGAAAGAACTAAATTTACAAGTTAAATAGAAAAGTAACGCTGCAATTTTTAAAAAGAATTTTAATTATTTTTGAGCTAAATACTAAAAAAACTCATTATAAAAAACATTGTATGTGTTTATCACAACCCCCACATTCCCATATTATTGTCTACTCCAACTTAACTTTTGCCATATTAACCAATGTTTCGAAAATAATCATACTTTATTATATGTATATGCTTAACGAGATACGGAATTAAACCGCGTTTATTTAACTCTTTAATTATCCAGCAACATAGGCTAAAGATAGACAATCATCGCAATGTTTGTAACTACAATTTACACTTAGGCCCTGTTCTTTTGGACTTAAACTCAGCCCCTTTAAGTTCAGTTCAGCTCCTATAAGTTCAGTCCAGCTCCTATAAGTTCAGTACAGTTCAGCTCCTATAAGTTCAGTTCAGCTCCTATAAGTTCAGTTCAATTCAGCTCCTATAAGTTCAGTTCAGTTCAGCTCCTATAAGTTCAGTTCAGAAAAATTCAATTCTTACCAATTAAGTTCAGAAAAGTTATACGGAATATATTGTTTATGAAAACCGATATAAAAACATTTGACATTAATTAGTGGAATGACATTTGGTCAATTGAAAAAAAGGTGGGTGTTAAAAAATATGCCCCAAATGTCACAAAAGTATCAAATGTCTATTATTGTTTTATACATTCACACTCCATAATTTTATAAGGATGGATACTCTTGGAATACCTATTATACAACATGACGTGAATATTCAAGGAACAGTAGATTTTAGCAGGTTTGATGATAAGCGGAAAAAAACCATGTTCAAGGTACGAAACAAGATAGTAAAAAATATTTGGCGAGGCATTAGATTCGTTGTTACGAGTGATAGTGAGGATAAAGAAGAAAGTGATGAGGAAGATGATGATATGGAAATAGATGGTTAGAAAACGATGTAATATGTCATTTATTTTTTTATCGTAATGTAAACGTAGTAATCTATTTGAACAAACCAATGTACATAAATCGGAATTATGTTATTATCTTACCTTATGTTTTAGAGTATACTTTTTTTTATGACAATCCTTTCCAAAAGATAAAGATACAGATAAAGATGATGTCAACGTAGTAATCTATTTGAACAAACCAATGTATATAAATTGGAATTATGTTATTATCTTACCTTATGTAATAAAGTTCAGTTTAGTAAATTTTAGATTCTATAAATTCTATTCAATTAAGTAAAATTAAGTTCAGAAAAGTTCAGATCCTATAAGTTTAGTTTAGTTCAGTTCAGCTCCTATAAGTTCAGTTCAGCTCTTATAAGTTCAGTTCAGTTCAGCTCCTATAAGTTCAGTTCAGTTCAGCTCCTATAAGTTCAGTTCAACTCCTATAAGTTCAGTTCAGTTCAGTTCAGCTCCTATAAGTTCAGTTCAGCTCCTATAAGTTCAATTCAGTTCAGTTCAGCTCCTATTCAGCCCAAAAGAACATGGCCTTATTGTAGCACCGTGCCCCTTGAGTTCTTTCATGTAAACATATCACGAAAGATATTATGAACTACATACTTATATTAAACCTATTTTCATTTGGATTTAATGGTGAGTTTTATTAGTTTTCGACTATTATTTTTTTTTGCAAAATTTAAAGTGGACGGT
This sequence comes from Heliosperma pusillum, assembly GCA_022085475.1. NCBI lineage: Eukaryota > Viridiplantae > Streptophyta > Magnoliopsida > Caryophyllales > Caryophyllaceae > Heliosperma > Heliosperma pusillum. The sequence goes on from JAIUZE010003946.1 coordinate 25,792, forward strand.
TTGTTTTCAAAAACTAAACGTGATACAAATCAAAACACACGGAGTAGAATTCGTATCTAAATATTAAATACCGAAGTATATAATTAGAGGTCAAATTAGATTCATAAATTGGTGTGAGTGTTTATTTTTGCAGTACACATTTCTCTTATTTATCTCTGATGTATTCTCTCCAAAATTTAGGGAAAAAAAGATTATACATCTGAGATACTACCTCATACTAATATGAATTTGAGTTTATGTGTGTTTTTTTTAGTTTTTTAAAGTTTATAAGTCACATATTAAATTTTATATATTAAATTTTTTGAATTCTATTGTAATTTTTTGAGCTTAATATACAAATGAATGAACTCCAAAACTTCATAGTAAAACTCATAATTTTTAATACATAACTCGAAAACTTTACTATAAAGCTCGAAAGCTTTACTATCTGTGGTAGTACATCAGATGTATAATATACTTAATGCTCAAATTTCTTGTACCCATTCTCCTCATATCACCATATTTCTTGCTACGGTTGTCGTCGTTGGGGAGGGGGTTTGCCAACGGTGTAGAGTGGTAGCCATGACTTACACTTGTCGCCGGCAGAGAGGAGCTACACCAGTCGATCAGACGTGGTGGTGGAGTTGCAGAGATAGGTCAGGGGGATGGGTCGGGGTTGTGCACGAGGTTGAAGTTCATTTGGTTGGTTGTGCCTTGGCTGTGTACTACACAACATAATTTGCAATATTAGGCATGATTTGTTGGATTTTTTAATTATGTAAATATTATTAATGATAATATTTAATTCAGTTTATAATTAATCTTAATTAAGTGGCCCATTTACTTGGCAGTCAAACCCATGAACTTAAAACTGGCCTTTCTTCACTCCCCACTATCAGTAACCACTCCCACCTTTTCATCACACGTATAACTGCTCTTTGATGGCAAGAGCACTATATAAGAATATACAATTTCATTGATAAAAGTCACCATTACCTACTCTCTCTTAAGTAATATACACCATCTAAATTAGTGAGTTGAGGGTTTGGAACCGAAATCAATCGACAAAGACGGGTTTTCGGAAACGGGTTAAAAACACGGGTTTTATTAAAGCGGATCAGGAATTCATTAGCAATGGCCGGAGGTTTTAATTCTCGATCTATTTTATCGCTTCCGCTATATTTAATTGTTGTATGTTTATTCAGTAATTTAAACATGTGTATTTAATTGAGATTAAACTTACATTTGGTATCCGAGCGAGTAATCGCCTCTGTCTTGCTTGTTGATTTCCGACTTCGCTTTTTCTTCTCGTGACGTAATGAGTTTGTTGCTTTGTTTTTCGTTGGAACTGGAATTCCTTTTCGTTCAGTATGTCATTAACATCTTTATTTGTATTATCCATGAAGTCGAGAGGTTGAAGATGAATTTTTTTTATGGGTTATTTCGTTCAGTATACAATAATGAAGTATGTGGTATGCCATTGACTACCGTGTGTTGACTGGTGTAGCATTTGTTTATACGGAGTGTGATTTATTTTTTTTACTTCGTATAAGTTAGTGTTGTCTTTATTGCTTTTGTTGCCTTATGCTCTTTGGAGTGTGAATTGTCCTTCTGACAATGACAATGACCATACATGTGCTCTTTGTTTAGCATGTACTACTTATATACTTACTCCATTCAACTCCACTTTACCAAATTATTTTTTCACGTTTGTCGAGACGTCTTTTACGCGGTAAATATCATTAGCTACGTGTTTGCACAAATTATAAAAGTTGGATATTAATAATGTACTCGTAAAGACGAATCAAACAAGATCACACATGAATATATTTTCACTTATATATTGAGAGAAAATTGCAATTAGATGCCGACTCATGAATAGTGTGCAAAAATGAAAGTGGTAGAGTGGAGTTGAAGGGAGGAAGTATTTATATGTGAGCACTTGTACGTAATATGACCACTTGAGCATTTTTTTATCATTTTTTCTTTATCATGTTTATTTGTGATGGAGACATATCATAATGTTGTATGTGGTATTATACATCAATATTTTTTTATCATTTTTTTTTTTATCATTTTGGTGTACTGTTTTGGTATACAGTACTTTGGTTCCTTAAAGTCAGAAATATTTGTATGGTGGAACATGTGACATAAATGAATTTTATTTGTACAACTTTTATTGGCATACATGGTATGACACTTATGTATATAACTTCTTGTTATATAGAGTAAAGTTTTTTAAATGTCAAGTGATTTAAATTTGTTAGTTAGGGAGTAGCCACATCATCTCTAATTGATTAAATTTTATTCGAAAATCGCGTGTGGAAACTAGACATTTTATTATGATTAATTGTACGTAATGTGATGAGACTTACCCACAGGAATCTTGTTGTATTTGTATGATTACTTAAGATAATATATTAAGTCATGTTTCTTGATCTACCCACAGGAGTTAAGAAATGAATATGATTTGATAGTTTTATCATTAAGTTTAATTTTTATGCATCTAATTTGAGTAGACTTTAGCCCACATGCAAGTTTATGTCACTAGATACATATGAGCATAATTTACATTGGTAAGTTGTGATACAATTCAAGTCTCAAATATTTGTTACTAAGCATGTATATTTTATTTGCAGCAAGTTTACCTGGAAATTCTTTCGATATCAAACTTGAGGTTCTTGATTTAACTGGTGACAATTTTAAGGTGTGGAAAGAAAGAGTACTACTGCATTTAGGATTCTCGCTTTTTGACTATGCTATACAAAATGAAGAACCAACTAAGGTAAAGGAAGGTAGCACGCCTGATGCAGTTAATCTTCGTGAAAAGTGGGAGAAATCCAACTATATTTGCACGATGTTCATAAAGACGAAATTGTGTGCTAGTATCCGAGGTTCGGCCGAGCAGCATACTAAAGTTCGAGACCTTCTTAAGGCTATAGATGAGCAGTTCGAAACTTCTGATAAAGTTTTGGCAAGCACCTTACTAATGAAGTTCACATCTATGAAGCTCAATGCCACTAAAGGAGTGCGTGCTTTTAACATGCACATGAGGAATATTGCAGCCCAACTTAAGGTATTGGAAGTTACTATGTCTGACTCTTTCTTGGTACATTTTATTTTGTGTTCTCTCCCATCACAATATGCCCCTTTTAAGATATCTTACAATACACATAAGGATAAATGGTCTCTTAATGAATTAATGACCATGTGTGTTCAAGAGGAAGGGAGGTTGTTGATGGAGGAGGGCGAAAAGGTGAACCTAACTATTGGTACTAATAAAGAATCTACTAGTACTAATAAGGGCTACCACAAGGATAAGGGAAAGGGTAAGATATATATCGGTTGAGCCAACCATTAAGAAGGAGTTTTCGTGTTACTTCTGTAAAAAGAAGGGACATATGAAGAAAGACTGCATTAAGTTCAAGGCCTGGCTTAAAAAGAAAGGTAATTTTCATGCGTTTGTTTGTTATGAATCTAATATGGTTAATGTTAATAATAATACTTGGTGGATTGACTCTGGTACCACAATCCATGTTTCGAATACCTTGCAGGGTATGACAAACCTGCGGAAACCAGTGGCAAGTGAAACCTCTATCTATTCAGGCAACCAGATGAGCTCGAACGTGGAGGCCGTAGGGACGTGCAGTTTAATTTTAAATAGTGGTTTTATTTTAGTTTTGGATAAGACGTTTTATGTTCCGAATTTTTCTCGGAATTTCATTTCAATTTCAAGACTTGTACCTTTCGGATTTACCTTTAATTTTTCGAATTCTGGTTTCAGTATTTGCAGAAATTCTAAAGTTATTGGTCATGGTATTTTGTTGTGATAATTTGTATCTTCTTTATTTACAAAACGACACCACTCAAAATACTATGCATGTTAATACTGGTTTAAAAAGATGTATTATGAATGAGGAGTCCTCTATGTTATGGCACCGGAGATTGGGACACATCTCCATTGAAAGAGTTAAAAGATTGGTAAAGGAAGGGGTACTTGGTACTCTAAACTTTACCGATTTTGATACATGTGTTAGTTGCATTAAGGGAAAGCAAACTAACAAATCTAAAAAAGGCGCTAAGAGGAATTCTGACCTATTAGAAATCATACAGACGGATATTTGTTGTCCGGACATGAACGCTAATGATTCGAAATATTTTATCACCTTTATTGATGATTATTCACGATATATGTATATCTACTTACTTCGTTCCAAAGACGAAGCCTTTGATGCTTTTAAATTGTTCAAAGCTGAAGTAGAGAAACAATGTGGTAAGCACATTAAAATCGTAAGATCAGATCGAGGTGGTGAATACTATGGTAGATACACTGAGGATGGACACGCACCCGGTCCATTTGCTAAATTTCTTCTAGAAAATGGGATTGTTGCCCAATACACTATGCCTGGTTCTCCGGATCAGAATGGTGTAGCAGAAAGAAGAAATCGGACGTTAATTGAAATGGTGCGTAGTATGAGAAGTAATGTTAAACTTCCATCATTTTTGTGGGTAGATGCTTTAAAGACGGCTGCGTATATATTAAACCGGGTTCCTTCCAAGGTCGTCTCGAAGACGCCTTTTGAGTTATTCATGAAAGTCCTAGACCTCTAATTAGTTTTCTTCTAATTAGTTCATTAAATTACATTAACTTAATGATTTAGGATCTAGTTATCATGCATGCAAATATAAAAGCATAAAAGAAAAGATAAGACGAAAATATCCTTACATTGGGAATTTTCGGTTCCATATGGGCACAATAAGAACTCCTTCTTATTGTTCTTGAGCATGTAATTAGTGGATGATCCTCCATAAAACAACCTCTAAAGTAGAAGGTCTCCTTCTTGTTGCGCCCAATATTTAACCCAATAAAACACTATATTTATTAACTAGATAAATATAGTATTATCCCTTAAATGATACTAGAAATATTACTACATTAGTAATATATGAAGTATATAATACTTATGTGAGTTTTAGAGAGATGAGTGCATGAGAAAAAAATTGAGCAAGCATGAATTAAAATTAGAAAAAAGAGAACAACTCTTGTGTCCTTTTTCTTCTTTTCTCACGGCACCCTCAACACCAAATAGGTGATTATGGGCTCTTATTTTATTCACATGCATGAATGTTGAGTGTTGGTTAGTATATAATCATAAGATGTCATAATAGGCTATCATGACATGTAGCATAATAGATAATCATGGCTAAATGTTGAGTGTAGACTTAAACAAAACAAATTGTTACTACAAGCTACTATCAAACGTCCACCATATGCATTATATGGTCCATTTTGATTTTTGATATTTGTCCCACAAATACTTATTATCATATGCTTGATTATCTTATATAATTAAGTATTAATTTGATCATATAACAATTATATGACTCAAATTAACAAATAATATAAACTCAACTTTAAAGTGATATTTTACCATTATATCAATATATAATAGGTCCCACTATGCCTAGTTAATTTATTTTACAACTCCTTGTAAATATAATTAAAATATAATTAACTAATTACCTCTACCTCAAAAATATATGCATAACCTCAACTAATTTAATGAATTAACGATTAATCACTAAATTAAATCATATTTAATCGTATTAAAATAAGACGTAAAATTTATTCAGTCAATTATCGTATAATTGACTAATAAACTTAAGTGGAATGAGTTCCTAACTCAATTTCCACTAACTAACTCACATAACTAAACGTATATCAAATATACGCAAGGGACTAATTAAACTGTATCATATACAAATAATTAGTATTCTATTTGGGTCTTATCCTATAGGTGTGACCTAAAGGGATCAATTGATTACCGTCGTCATACGACAATAACGTCAAACTCTAGCCAGCCGAGCGTTACCGATTTACGTTAATCAACTGACGTGGAGTATCAAAATATACTAATCATGCCACGTATATTCCAAATGAGATTTAATATATAAATGCACTATTGTGGAGGACACTTACTCCAACAATTCAAAGGTTAGAAACCGAGTTTGCAACATATACGCGTTTGGGGATGCCCGTCTGAGGTGAGAATTTACAACCCACATGAAAAGAAACTAGATCCAAGGACTATTAGTGGGTATTTCATTGGGTATGCCAAAAAGTCCAAGGGTTATAGGTTCTATTGTCCGTCTGATAGCACTAGGATTGTGGAATCAAGAATTGAAAAATTTCTTGAGAATGACTTAATCAGTGGAAGTGATGATTTAAGAGAAGTTGAACCTGAAAAGGATCAACATCAAGTTTCACCCGCTGTTTTAAGTGACATGTTGATTATTGTTCACGGTCCTCAAGACCAACCGCAAGTTCAACAATCAAATACAGAAATTCTACAAAATGTTGATCAAAACATGGTAGATCATGAGGAGGAAGAAATTCATCATGAGAATGAACAAATTCCAATAAGAAGATATACTATAGAAAGACGATCAGCTATTCCTAATGACTATGTTACGTATCTACAAGAATCGGATTGTAATGTTGAAGCTGATAATGATCCTATGTCGTTTTCACAAGTCATAAGTTCTACAGATTCAAACTTATGGATGGATGCTATGAAAGACGAAATGAACTCTATGGCTTCTAATCGAGTTTGGGATCTTGTCGAGTTGCTTGGTGGTGTAAAAACCATCAGATGCAAGTGGGTCTTTAAGACTAAGAAAGACTCACTTGGCAACATCGAGAGACATAATACAAGACTCGTTGCTAAAGGGTTCACTCAAAGAGAAGGAATCGACTACAGGGAGACATTCTCTCCTGTATCAAAGAAAGATTCCCTTCGAGTGATCATGGCATTAGTAGCTCATTTTGATTTCGAGCTACATCAGATGGATGTGAAAACAACATTTCTGAACGGCAATTTAGAGGAAGATGTTTATATGAAACAACCTGAAGGATTCCTTTCTAAAGATGGTGAGCATTTGGTTTGTAAGCTAAATAAATCCATATACGGTTTGAAACAAGCTTCTTGCCAGTGGTATAAAAAGTTTCATGAAGTGATTTCTTCATTTGGTTTTGAGGAAAACATCATGGATCAATGCATATACATTAAGGTCAGTGGGAGTAAGATCTGTATCCTTGTGTTATACGTGGATGACATTTTGCTAGCAACCAATGATAAGGGGTTGTTATATGAGGTGAAACAATGTCTTTCAAACAACTTTGATATGAAAGATATGGGCGAGGCATCTTATGTCATTGGCATTAAGATCCATAGAGATAGATCTCAAGGCATTTTGGGTTTGTCTCAAGAGGCTTATATCCACAAAGTACTTGAAAGATTCAGGATGAAAGATTGTTCACCGAGTGTAGCACCTATTGTGAAAGGTGACCGATTCAGTTTAGACCAGTGCCCAAGGAATGATTTTGAAAGGGAACAAATGAAAAATGTTCCTTATGCTTCAGCTGTTGGTAGCATTATGTATGCTCAAGTCTGTACCAGATCTGACATTGCATATATTGTTGGAGTATTAGGAAGATATCAGAGTAACTCAGGCATTTATCACTGGAAGGCTGCAAAGAAAGTGTTGAGATACCTTCAGGGTACTAAAGATTACATGCTTATGTATAGACGGACTGATAGTCTTGAATTGGTCGGGTACTCCGACTCAGACTTTACTGGCTGCATTGATTCACGAAAATCCACATTAGGATATGTGTTTATGCTAGCTAACAGACCTGTTTCCTGGAGGAGTACAAAACAGACATTGACAACTACTTCTACTATAGAGGCCGAGTTCGTTTCTTGTTTTGAGGCTACCTCACATGGTGTATGGGTGATGTTGGAGTATGTGTCTTCCACAATAGTGCGCCACATAATAAATCTCATTAAGGAATATAATTGGGATATTTATTGACTATATATATGATTAGTTAGTTGATTAACGTAAATCAATAACGGTTGGCTGACTAGAGTTTGACGTTATTGTCGTATGACGACGGTGATCAACTGATCCCTTTAGGTCACACCTATAGGATGAAATCCAAATAGTAGCTAATTATTTGTATATGATACAGTTGATTAGTCCATTACATATATTTGATATGTACGAGAGTTAATTGTTAGAAATTGAGTTAAGAACTCAAATTCGATTAAGTTTATTATTCAATTATGCGATAATTGACTAATAAATTTATATCTTATTTTAATATGATTAAATAAGATTTAACTCAGTAATTAATCGTTAAATTACTAAATTAGTTGAGGTTTTGAGATAGAGGTAATTAGTTAATTATATTTACAAGGAGTTGTAAAATAAATTAAATAAGCATTGTGGGACCCATTATATATTGATATAATGGTAAAATATTACTTAAAATGTTAAGTACATATTATTTATTTAATTGTGTCATATAACTGTTATATGATCAAATTAACACTTAATTATACAAGATAATTAAGCATATGATTAATAAGTATTTGTGGGACAAATATCAAAAATCAAAATGGACCAAATAAGGCCTCACATGGCCGGTCATGTAGTAGTGGTGAGGTGATGATGGTTGCTTTTGTTCATGATCACAAGTCACATGTGATTATGACATGAATAATAACCTAAAATCATTTCACTCATTACTACACTCTACCACTTTGCATGTGAATTAAAATAAGCAAAATTAGTCTCTTGTGAGGCTACATGGACCGGCCATATTGCCTATAAAAGGGCAATATGGTGGTTCATTTTTGTTATTCATTCTTGCTTGTTTTCTCATACATCTCTCAAAAACTCATCTTCTCACTAAAACTCTCATAATACTAATATTTACTAAGTATTACTAGTGTAATAATATATACTAATATTAGTAGTATAATATCTATCTTATTATCTAGTTAATAATAAGAATATATTATTTGGTATCATCTTGGTGCAACTTGAAGGAGGTCTTCTAATTTGGAGATTTTTCTTGTTCATCCATATTTATAGCTCAAGAACAACAAGAAGGAGTTCTTGTTGTGCCCATTTAATTTCCATTTCAATGTGAGGAAATTTCTTTTTTTAAATAAATGTCTTTATATTTGCATGCATGTTACATAGATCATTAAATACTAAATTAGCAAGTAATTTAGTAGCTAATTATAGGATTCTAATTACGGTCTATGGACTTTTATGTAGTATCAGAGCTAGCTTGTAGCATGCATGTTCATTTTGGACAATTTTTATTAAAGTTATAAGATAACTAATAAATCAAAAATTTGAGTTAAAATATGATTCTGACAAAATATTTTGGTGCATATATACCTATTGACTTCAAAATGTTTGTGGTCAAATTTCGTGATTATAGGGATTAATTTGCTATTTATTTTGATTTTTTGTCTTTTAAACCGAGTTAACATGCATTTAATGAGTTAAAAGTTAACTAAAAATAGTTGCATTTTGATTATGGCCATGAAATTTTAACATTATCTCACATGCATGTCTTAAATATTGTATGTAAAATTTAGTGACTTTTAATTAAGTATTGCATGTTTATTGATTTTTATACGATAAAAGTCGATAATATGAGATTATAATGTTCATAAAATCGAAACGTACTTTTATGGTCATGAAATTTTTTGGTACATTTTTAATTCTGATGTGGATCATCTTGGTGAGATTCATAATTTGTTTCACTGTTTTACTATATTTATTGAATTTTATTTGATAAAACCATTAAATACAAAGTTATTTGTTCATAAAATTAATTTAAATTTTTTGAGCAAATGTTTTTTTTATTTTTGGAGTTCCTGGAAATGTTCCAGAATGTAAAAAATTTTTGGTTTCAAATTTTTATAATGTTTATATTTTATTTTGGGTTTATTTCATAATTGTTATGATTAAACCGTTATATTTAGCAAATGAAATGAAATCGATCTAATTAATGACCAACAAAATTAGTAGGGACTATATTTGAGTTCTAAAATAGTTTAGTTAATTATTTTGAATTTAAATGAGATTTAAATGTTGTTATTGATTTTTAATGGTTAAAAATCAATAAATCCCGTAAAATCGAGCTACAATGAGCATGAATATGTTTAGTGCGATTTTGGCATGAATTTTGCAGAAATTTATTTTATTTATGGTTGAATGAATGAATGTAATTTATTTAATAATTTATGCAAATTTTGTACCCAATATGGCCTAGTTATTTTTTTATCGTTATTACCTGTAATGTAAGGGAATAACGGTTTGATTATAATTTTATTGCGATCTCGTATCGCCGGTTTCTATAATTTAATAATTTCATTTTATAGAATAAATGTATAATAGGAATTTGTATATTTGTAATTATTTTTATGAAGACCGGTGACTCCCTCAAGACGGTGCCATTTGTGGAAGGTGTTCCAAGTGAAGAGGCAAGGGACCAAGGAGTTGGTTTCCGAATTTGTAATTATCTAGTTAATTTGATTAGCTAGGTGGCCATACTAGGATTTTTTCTTGCTTGGATGGCTTGCTTTATTTACAGCTCATGCCCAAATCGTCACACATGCATTTTACCGTGATTGTCAATTCAACGTTATTCACAATTCACCGACTTAGTTCGCTTATAGGGAATTAATAACAAAATTGACAAGACCTCTCACATAACTTAAAAAATTGAGATTTAGCCTTACCAATTAGTAACACCTATGAACCCCGTGTTCATTAGGGCTACCACGCTCGTGGGTCCCTTTTACCTCGGGTAAGTAGGGTGATGCGATCACAAGCCAAAATTGGATTGGACTCAACGAGATAAGCGTTATCTTGGGACTAGGAGATGGATTTAGTTGAAATCCGTCAACCAAGAGTTCT